>CAJNIZ010016869.1:0-54881 GCA_905231905.1 Symbiodinium pilosum
GAATGTCTCAAAACGAGGTTCTTCCGCATGCGCTCCTCAACAAATCATAATCGGAGCACTAAGATCCAAAGGGGCAGTTTCTCAAAATCAAAATTACACCCCCCCCCCCCGCCCACAGAATCATTAAGGGAGACCAGCATAATCCCTCTGCAATCCTCACGTATCCCTAACTTCCCAAAAAGGAACCAGAATTTTGGGAAACCCTGGGCCTGACCTTAGACATCCCTACATACGCCTTCAAAAGTCTTTAGGGACGTAGACATTTGAGAAACCCAACATCCAATCTGTAATCTTGCAACCCTCATGACTAAACTCTAAGTCACGGTTAGGGTTTATTCCTAATCTCTCAACCTTAACCCGAAACCATACAGCTCCGCATGAAAGCAGAACACAAAGATCCCTTGATGCGGAGCTTCATCCAAAGACTTTGGCTTGGACTTAGGGTTTAAGGTTTCCGTTGCCCGCTGCTTGAAGTAATGGTAAGGGGGAGCGGCAGGGGAACATATGTACCGATTTGAGTGGTTATAGGATAGTTTCCAAATGGTAGACCTCAATATGCATAGGGCTACAAGTAGGATGACTATAGTTTTAACGTTATTTAAGAGGCCTATGGCCCAACACGTTTCTTATGGCTACTCATGAGCCTTCAAGTGCGGATTGGGAAGCCCTTCTTAGAGACATGGCAACTGCATGGGGGGCAGTACGCATAGGAGCCACATATTGGAGGACGATCGTATTTAAAAGGGAGCCAACTTTTCAGGCATAATCCGTTCGGTTTATGATGGCATGGGTCCAAACAGTCTCTGCGGAAGATCCTTCGTGCTACTGTGCGCCTTAACACAGAACCATTTCCGGAATTTGAGAAGTTCTCCCTAAACCCTAAAGCACGCATCCATAATGCTCCTGAACTCTTCCAAGCGACACTGCTCACAAAAAGATGAGCAGGTGAAAGCATGACATACCTCGGGTATCATCCGCTGAAATGGCTTGGGGCTTAGGATTGACACAGACCCTCCTATATAGTTCCTTTTGGGGTAGTATATGGTAATCCTGTACCACAAAACCATAACAAACCCAAAAAGGAACCACCTAGAAGCCCTTCAAAGGATGTAATTTGGGCACCCAGGGCCTGCGCCACAATATGTGTGCGATGATGATGTGTCCGGCCAGGTGGGGTCCAACCGATGCCATAGCTTCCATCAGTATGCTACCGCGAATTCACGAACAGTGGCTTAGCACATATACACTGGGTAAGGCCAATTTTTGACCACAAGAGACAATTACAGGTTCAGGATTTAAGTAGGGTTGAGGCTTGCATTTGGGTCTGACTGAATATTGTATGCTATAACAATCTTCTTGC
Organism: Symbiodinium pilosum; assembly: GCA_905231905.1. Classification (NCBI taxonomy): domain Eukaryota; class Dinophyceae; order Suessiales; family Symbiodiniaceae; genus Symbiodinium; species Symbiodinium pilosum. Next base: position 1,361 of record CAJNIZ010016869.1, read on the forward strand.
GCATGGGCCTAACCTAACACATACCCGTAACCACAATTATTTACAGCTCCGTAGGCCATACCTGTTAACCCGGGGTGACTACCTTTAGGCCGTAGGTAATATGGGTTGCACGGGGTATGTGGGGATGTAGAAATGTTTATAGTTCGAATCTACTAACCTCCTAGAAATTAGGGTTTTGGGTTGGGGTTTAGGGCAGGGGTAATTGGGATTACAGGTACGCCGATCAAACTCTGAACCCAAAACCCTAAAACCAAAACCCTAAAATCATTACCCTCAAACCCTAGAACCAAAAACCCTACGAAAAAACTTAAACCCCAAAACCCTACAACCCTAGAATCGTCAAGCCTAAACGCATGCAGCTCTGGGTCGCTGCTATCAAGGTGGACTTGTCAAGATCTAAGGTTGGAACCATCATAATTAGTCCAGGAAACAAGAAACAGCAAGTGCCTACACTAAACCCTAAACTCTGGACCCTGAAGACCCTAAAGACCTTAAATCCTCGGACCTTACAAAGAGAGGTGATCTTGAACTTCAGCATCCACAAGATCAGATCAACATGTCATGCGAGGAATAGGTTTCGGGATTAGGGTCTAGGGTTTAGGGCGTATGCGTTTAGGGTTTAGGGTGTAGGGCGTATCTGCTTAGGGCTTAGCGTCCCTGCCAGGAAACGATTACTCATGAGGCTCTAAAATGATGGAGAGCTAAATGGAAACTGGGATTATATACTGGCTTATATGGTCAGGCTTCCCCAAAGTGAGGGGTGCCATTTTGGGGTCCCTATAATCAAGGTTGTAATACTTCTAAAGTTGCAACCATGGGACGCTGGTGGGGGCCTTTATCCCTGGAATCCTTATATACCTACTGTACATCCTATATGTACCCTCAAGGGTCCCTAGAACCCCCCAAAGGGCCTAAGGGTCCCTAATCCCTGAACCCTCAACCCAAACCCATATTGCACCCCATACTTCTACCCTAAACACTAGACTCATATTGGGGCCCTTATATGGGGGTCCCCTTGTTTATGCCGCCTGTTTTTCAGCGTCTTGGAATGTTTGTTGATCTAAATGTTGTTTTGCATGTCTCAGATTTCTACACGCGGAATCCTAATCAGATTTGCTGCTTTCTTGGGTTCAAAAAGCGCATCTCTTGAGAATACCACTCTTACACAACTCTCCATGTTCTGGCATACCGTGGACCCTTGCAGGTCTTTGCCTTTCGTGGGTAAAAGGGACCTCACACTCACGCGCTGTCCTTACCCCTAGAAAACCCAACCCTTCTCAATCCCACCCTCGTTGTAGCACAGACTGCTTAGCCTGTCATAATGACCCTGTGACTACCAAATGACGTGTTTGCGCGCACACACATATGTATATGTATATATATATATATACACACACCTACACATGTAGAGGTTTCTTGTTTTAGAGGTTGGGCAACCAAAGCCCCGTATCACTTGTGGCTGTCATGGGGGTTTAGGGATTGAGGTTTGCGGGCATTGCATGTGTAGGGTTGTTTGAGGCTTGGGGCTTCGGGCTATGGACCCTCAACCCTAAACCCCGAAACCCTCAACCCCTAAACCCGAGATACTCAACCTCCAACTCCTAAACGCCTAGACCCCTAGACCCCTAAACCCTGAGCCCCTAAACCCCAAAACCCCAAAACACCGAAACCCCAAAACCCCGAAACCCTCGTCTGCCAGGTTGGCAGGCACTGGGATCCTTGAAATCCGCAGAAACCCAAACTTGCAAGCATCTACCCTAGAAGCTTGAGGCCCGATATGGCAAAAGGCTCTGATATGAGGGTTAGGGTTTAGGGGTTAGGCGTTCAGGCCTAATTTAGGGTTTTGGGATACAGTACAAGCCCTGGAGTTTGCACAAAGCGTCATTTTCTGCCACGTGCGCTTATGTACGGCGCTCCCTGGCACTTGAAAACTTGCAAGAAAGAAAGACCGCCGGTCCCTCAAAGAGGGTACCTGTTTAGCAGCCATTTAGGGGATCGTTGCAGGAAGATTCCCTGTGTCTCCGACTGTCTACAGTATCGGTCCTTGCTGCAGTGCAGAAATCAACCATTTTTGAGAAGAAGCCACACCAGGGGTCAGGAACCCGATCCAGAGAGGAGAGGATCCATAAGCTTCACTGTGAAGAGCAGCAAGCCCTAAACCCCTAATACCTAAGCCCCTATTGAGCCCTACAGCCCTGCAACCACATAACCTCTTTCAGCCCTAAGCACCATGGACAGAGCAACCACGAAGCATGCAATGCGAGACCTGCACAGCCTTCGAGCTTCGAAATTGAATGCAGGATCCAAGTGCAAATGTGGGAGGCTTTAGCAGAACACCGCCGCATGCAAATGCTGCATCATCTGCAGGAAGAGAAGTCAAAGCCAGGGGCGGCGTGAGGGAAGCGCCTAGGATCACAGTATTGGTAATTATCGCATCAGCCCCTACATTCACCTGGCTTGCATTTTGTTGTCAATTTTCTTGTCCATCTGATTCTCCACTACTCCAATTAACCCTTAAATGCTAAACCCCACGCATCCCTATAACCGCTTTAAAGAGACCTAGGGGTTGCCACTTAATTTTCCAAGTTCTTTTCCATTTGATTCTTCCCTATCGGTAACCTCCCGGGTCGGCTGTGCCTGATCTCTTGCAGCAAGTGTCACACAGCGGTTTCCAAAAATTGGGGCCCCACTTCGGCAGCTCGCAATAGAGGTTCCTAAGCCCTACCTAAACCATGCGGGTCTACAGTTGGGACTCCAATTTTTATGGAACCCTCTTCGAGTCGGCTGGGTGGCAGTCTGAGAAGATGGCAGCTGTTGATTTAGCGCAAGGCTGTCTTTTTTGGGTAGTACATAGCAATCCCTTATCAAAAAACACAAAGAACCCAAAAAGGAACCAGAGAGTAGCCCTTGGGTTGAATTCCATAGCTGAAGGGCTACAACTGCCCCTACAAAGTGACTGCCTGAACCCCAAAAGTATGTAAAATAATGGCCTTTTGGGCTATTATTATGGGCTTAGGGCTATTATTTTACATACTTTTGTGGTTTAGGTGGTAGTCATGGCTGCTCGGCCGCCTTGCGTTTCGGCACGGCATAAGCGACCGACCCATCGCTCACTGTGCAATCTGGATATCTGCCACGCAGGCACCGAAGCAGCTCCGTGATCCAAAAAATCTATGGGGCGTTCTCAAAATTATGGGCCCCTTGTGGCTATAGGATATATTACGGCACGGAATATTTAGAGGTGCCACAATGGGACCCAAATTCTGGGCACCACAAATTGGGATGTAGCCAGAACAGGACTAGCACTGCAGAGCTTCCTTTGGAGGAGGCAGTCTCCTGAAGCCTGGCACCAGGGAAGCCATCAAAAACTATCGGCTAGCCAGTCGCGGTGCTCTTAGAAAACAGGAAGCGACTGGCTCCCGAATCCTGCGTTCCTTGCGGCGTTGAAGCAGATTTAGCTGCTATGTGGTGACGCGTCACGAGATCTGCTGAGGCTGGTCTGGCTGCCTCATGCACACGCTGCAATGTTCAAAGCTCGCCAAAAGTTGCAAATAGCGCTCCGCAGCACGGGGGCAGTCTTACAAAGATAATAGGTGGCTTCTGGTAGGCATGCCACAATCAGCGAGGGCAAGCAGCCAGAGATGCATGGTGCATCGGTCAACAAAGCCTTTGCTGGGCGCACAAAATCAGGGTCCACCAATTTTGATTTTGGGGGTCCCCATCATAAGGATTATAGTATTTTGGGGTCCATATTGGTGTCCCCCTGTTTATGGAAACTACCATTTCTTGAGCACACCTGCCGGGAGAGCACCCGGCTGTTGTCCGAGGTTGCACGCAGTCTCCGGGCACGTGCTGTGGGATCTACATGATGCTGTGTATATGGCTTTGTCAGCAAAATGTGCCTTTTGAAGTTGAACTGTCTTGCTGCAAACGAGAGTCCACTGTATTTGTGGCGAATGGCTCTTGCTCGCCTTTTTGTGAGATCTTGCGGTCTATGTCGATGAAAAGATAACCGGATCTGTTTCGTCATGCTAGAGGATGCAGCTGGGGGCTGACTAGAATTGGAACTTCCCTGTATCGAACAATTTGCGGCCCTATCTGGTTGCGAGACGGCTGGGCCGCTCCTGGATGCCAACATATCGACTGGGCTACGTCTCATCCAATGAACATGGCTGTTTAAGTGGAAATGAGACATAGCAGTCCAAATACTTAGTTTGACTTGCACAGCCTAGGACTTGGCTTAGCATGACTGGTAGACGGTTGACAAGCTACCACCATCGACATCAATGTGGACCACCGGAGGTGCAAGATGCATTGTCGGGCCACAAATGGGAGAGTGCAAGGGACCCCCCTAAGGGGGGATCCCAAATAGAGTTTGCCAGTGGAAATGACTGCCAGTCTTGAAAGCCTAGTAAGCTTTAGCAAGCCTTGGCAAGCCCCAGTAAAGCCTAGCAAGCATTAGTAAGCCTTAGTAGGCTTTCATCTTGGTAAGGCTTTGCGAGCTTTATTAAGGCTTAGCAAGGGCCGTAAATCACTTGCTGGATGTCACCTTGTCTTGAGCGCTAGAAAGCGCTACTGGTTTCTGGCAGCCCTCTGCATGCCAGATCAATTGCAGGCCATTTTCAGACATTCAAGGCCACGCAGCCCAATTTCCGAATTGCCCAGAATACAAAAGCCCCATAGGAACAAGTAAAGGATAGCACAAGATAGCCAGCATTAGGGAAGGGGCCCAGCGGGCGTGTGTAACATTTCATATGCGACTCGAAGTGAGCATAAGCCAAACCTAGCATGCGTTCTGCAAACTGTGGCAGACCAATTCTGGTAAATGGCTGACAAGTCACGAGCGGCGACGTGGACCATGAGTGCATGATGCGTTGGCTCATGAAACTCATTGGTTAGGCGGGCCAGCAAGGGGGAGGTTTCTTGGAGTCTTGGGGTCCACACTGCGAACCTGCATGATGCAGCATACATGGCTTCATTAGCAAGCTGCAGATCAGAGCTCGACCCGCTCTGTCAGGATCAGGAATCGCCCGAAACATCAACTTAACCTACGCACTGCAGAATCAGGCTTGCTGTCAGTACGCGTCACAACCTGCAAAGCAACTTCATTGTGGACTTTTGCAGACAAGGCAAGCTCCCTGTTGATAAGATGCGAACAGAGTGGATCAGTGGCATCTAGCTCGCCATGTTAAGCATGGGGCAGAACTTGCCCACCTCTTAAACTTCACGCGTGTTCTATTGATTGGTGGACGAGCCACCATCAGCAAAATCATCGTCTGGCTCTTTCTGACATGTGTGATGCAGAGCACAGTGGCAGCGTCAGATCTGCAAAGCTTAAGAACCACCATGGGCTATTAGACCCTAAAATTCCCTATTAGGACCCTATTAAGGGTAGATTAAGGTACCCTAAAGGTCTAATAGCCCATAGTGGAAGGCTATCGGACTATCTTGCGCAATGAGACTGGGCGAAACCTGTTGAACTTGAGAGCTGCGGAATTTCTGACTGGCCATGCCTTGCCCAGCTAGGAACGCTGGCGTAAACTCGGCCAGTGTTCCAGCCTCTCCAGTGCTTCCACTCTCAGAGTAACTTGAAGTCTGCAGGCCATTGCTGTGATAGAGCATGACGCAGCTTCAGGTTTTCTTACACACCGGCCGGTCTCTCACACGCCGGGCCGGCATCCGGAAGTCTTAGGCTCTGCAACCTGCATACTTAAGAGCGTGGCCTTGCCTTGATAGGCAAGCGGTTGACAAGTAACAATCAGTGAGGTCACCGCAGATTGCAGTGAGTACATGGTGCGCGGACCGCACATTGTGTAAACTTCGCAAGCATTGGTCCGATCCAGCATCATCAAAGTGACTGAATGGTGCCAATGTGCTCCGCATGACATTAGTGTCTCACAACTCGTGTCCCATGGGAGGACTTTTGCTCCTTTTTTGAAGACCGAACTGGCCAAAGAACTTGGACCTGCCAAGTACCTATACTCTGACCTTCACCCCCAAAATACTGAGCGTACAGGTCATTGTGTTGAGCCTTTGCGAGATCTAGGAAGAGCAGAGGTATGCAACTTGTATGCTGTGGACCAGCTCTTTGACTTGCCTTGCCCGGCTTATGGCTTAAGAGATGTTCAAGGGCTTTTAGGTGTAGAGCTGTGGATGGTCAACTGTGGGCGGCGGGCGTGGCTTCTTACCAGGACTTGGTCAGCTTCATTAGGACTATAAGTAGGATAACCAGAGTTGTAATTCATTGCACTCATCTCTTGTCAAACCCTACTTCCAGCCACCCATGAACTGAAGCCTTCAGCACGTCCATGTGGCAATGGGGTCTTGGCCTGATGATAGGCTGTGGAGTCAGACTGCTGCTTCCTATGATTGGATTTAGGGCTTCAGTTTGGAGTGGTTTTAGGGTTTAGGGTTGAAGGCTTGCTGTGAGCTGGAAAATGCCAGATGTATTCAAGGTCTTGCAGAATTGCCCATTGCAATTCACGTCAGGAAATTATGGAGAAACAAGAAATGCAGAGTTCATACGCAAGACCAACTGGAAACTGTCACAGACAACTCACACGTCCTGATGGCCAAAGAGGCTAGCAGGGGCTATGCGCCTCAGCCGGCATAATCAATGACCGGGCTTATTTCAGTGGACCACATACTCACATCCTGCAGGCGTTAGTCTAGCCATGGATGATAGTTTCCTGCCACCTGCGATCTGGCCGACATCATCAACCATGGGCTACTGAGGCGTCCCGCGCGCGAGGAGTTATAAACTCCGAGACATGAAACGCACAAGATACCATAGCCAGCTGCCTCAAGAAGGCCATTCATGCGGGCCATCTGCTTAAAAACAGCTGCCTGGACAGAGACGGGGAAACTGTTGAAGCCCACACTTTGCAGATCCAGGTAAGGCTGTTCCTGGCTGCTAGTTTGCAAATACACGACGTTTTCTGTGCCCTGGAAGAAGTCCGAACCCATTGCTTACTGGTCTATCACGCCGACTAAAGATTAAAAGAACAAAGGGGCGACATCCTGTGCTCGTGGAGACCGAAATTGCTGTATCTATGCTTGGACAACATGGGACATGACTTGCAAAAGATCGGTATAGCCTGCCTTAGGAAAGATTATTTTGCGGGCATCCTGTGTAAAGGACGAGACAAACAAGCTGTTGCAACCAACGCGTTTCGCAACAGGGTCTGGCTGTTACGAACTTACGAACTACTAGTTTAGGAGCACATTCGACAATGTAGTTTGGTGTCGAGTTGATCTTGCAGACATCAACACCAATCGGCTACTGATTCGTCACGCGAATGAATCTTTCAGTTTGCAAGTTCCGGTATACATCCTTCACTGAATCGACGCAAATACCGCCATTGAACTTTGGCAGCATGGGGCCTGCCTCGCAAGAGATAATAAGTGTAGCCGGCTGCATCCGGAAGGACGTTTTTGGCATTTTTCTAGACCCTCCTCCTACCCTCTATTAGGGCCTAAGTACCTACTATTAGGGACCATATATCCCCAATAAAGGGTACAAGGAGGGTCCTGGTTGTGGGAGCCTGGAAAGAGACGTGGAACCTGAACAGCCCACGCCCACACGTTGCAGAAGCAGGCATGGCTGTTCCTGGCTGCTAGCTTGGCGACGTCATCTAAGCAAGAAGCTTGCTGTCGCCTGGACACCTGGAAGAAATCTGAGCCCATCGTTTACTGATCTATCACGCATACGAAAGATTGCAAGACAAAAGTTGTGAAGTCCCGTGCTCGTAGTGCCCGATACTGCATCTATACCCTGACAGTATCTTTGAGAACATGGAACATGCATTGCAAGAGATCTGTATATCTGGCTGCCTTAGGAAAGCTGCTTTTGCGGGCAACCTGCACAAGAAAAGAAACAAAGATACTTTTGCTGCAAGAGCATGGCCGCTTTGAATTGCTATTTCAGAAAACCAAGCATTGAACGAAGCTGGCTGTCGCCTATGACCTGAAGAGCATCTGACACCACTTCTCATTGCTCTATAACACATCCGAAAGATTTGAACCGGTGTTCGACGAGTCCAAATTATGCCCATAAAGGGTCCGAGAACGGCATGCCAAATGGTGTGGAACATGCCAACAGGCGGGCTCACATCCAACTACTAATCCTTAGTATAGTCTGTAGCCAAGCAGGCTGGCATCATCAGAACTATGGGGCATCCCACACGAACCCCAAAGCAAATTGGAAAAGCAAAAGCTTCAGTACTAAACGCGATTGCTTTTTGCCCACCCAAAGATGGGCTTCCGCAACTCTGGCGTGTAGACTCAGCTTCTCAAGTTCAGGAGAGACTACAACAAATGTGAGGTTTAGGTTTTCGGGTTTAGGGTTTAGGGGCACTTGGAAGCACTACACTGGAACGCCGTGCAGCCCTCCTTCACGGCAACGGCGTGTTCCCTGACAACTTGAGTGTCGTAAAGCGTCACGTCTTTATGGCCAGCACACTTCAAAGCGTGGAGATGGGCTGACACAAAGTGATTTGGCTGCTACTCTGCGAAACATGTGACGCAGAGTTGAAGGCTCAGAGTGTAGGTCCACAATCTAAAAAGCTTCACTTGGGCTCTGGGCTGTCCTGTGTTGCCCTTTTTGTGGCTTTCGCGCTGCGGGTTGCTGATCGGCAGGCAGCCGCACGCAGCATCAAGGCCAAACGCGACATGCCTGCAACTGCCTGCTGTTTGACAGCTGACTGCATCATGAGTGATTTGCACAGCCAGCTGCGGTAACAGTGAAGCTCTTACAGAATGCCTGCATAAAGGCCGCACGCACAAAGACGAGTACACACTTACAGCGTTGACATCGGAGAAAACAGCTTGAGATTGGCTACGGGCTGTCAAGCATGCAAGGAGCAGCGCGCGCGAGGCTGGAGGTTATGGGCTGGGGGCCCAACTCAAATGCCGCATGTTTTTACTCATGTTCTGACAGGTGCGCGCAGATGGACGAGGTACTCTGCATGTCGCATGGTGGTGTCCGAACATGATTGCTATGGGATTCCAGGTGCAAAGTTCTCGTCTGTCCTTCCGGTGCTGAGGATTTGGCTTCGGCCGACATCTGAGACGCTTCTTGTAGAACATGGTGTGGAACCGGAGGACAGCAACTGGAGCAAATCATACAGGCAACTCACAGAAATGTCTGAACTTGCTTCCTCACTACCCTCCGCCAGATTTACATGGAACCTCATATAGCATACTGCTTGAAGGACAGCAGTCTATGTAGGCCCCTTTTTGTGGTTCCATGTTAGTTTGAGGGAGGCAATCTCGGAAAGGCCAGTCTCCCAAAAAAGCAACGCCCGTCTAGCGCCCCCACACTTTCTGCAACGCATCCCTGGACCCTCATTCTGGTACGAGCATCCGACATCTGGGCAGTATACCTGGATCCTGCATCTGTTCATGCTCTCGTCCTCTTTCATGCATCAGTATATATCTATTTCTAGATTTTAAATATCAGTGTACATCCCTGAAATCAAGTGTTCCCTAGGGTCGCGATAGCCGCTATTGAAAAGGATTTGGAGTGTCTAGCTCCTGCGAGTTTGACGGCCGTGCTGCGTCCCGTGCATAAGAATGACAGAGATTAAGGAGGCTTTCATCTGGGGACTGGAGAGGTACCAGCTGGAATTCGCCCACGTGACTGCTGGAAATGCTTTGCGGCCGGGCTCAACCCCTATAAAGGCATGACTCCAACAATAGCTCCACCTGATAGTTGTATGCCACACGCTTGAGCAACTTTCCCTACGGACACCTGTTTGTGAGTTTGTGGAGTTTGTGAAGAGTCGAGCAAGGTGGCGTTGAATGATTTTTCAGGAAGTGTGGATTTCTGAGGTCGACGATGGTCGTCAACTAAACCTCTGCAAGATATCTTACATGTAGTTCGGAACCATGCCTAATGCCCAGGAAGCGCCTGCCAAAGTGCGTGTCCAGTGGTATAACCCTGGGAATCAAAATGCCGTGAAACTGTCCGAACATACGCGGATCCAGAAAAGCATGAGTGTTCTATATTACGAAGATTGACCTAGTAGACTTTTCATGTGCTGTTGCTTATCCTGAGGACCCAAGTGTGCAAATGTTAGGGTTTTAGGTAGCAGAAACCCATGCAGATTATGGTATTTGGGACCTAAGACCCCATTATTTGGGCACTCCACCGTAGGACCCTTGGGGCCATTTGCCTTGCAAATGGAAAGCTTTGGGATGAACCGGAAATAAACACATCGAAACACTAGCTAAGTAATCATTGCATCTGAAACCTGATGCAGTTAGAGAGGAGAATGGCGAGCTACCAACCACCCCATGGCCGAGAATTAGGGAACCCACGTGAGAATTGCGGGCAGAGCCTGCATGGAGCTTACAAGACGAAACTGGCGCCGCTTTTGGACTCCCCTACTGCAATTCAAAATGAGGAGAGCAGGGATCCACAGGCAGGTTGAGCGTGCGTCTGTCTCCCATGTGCTTGAGAAACACAAACTTGAGGCCTAGATTTGCTGCCTTCCGCAAAAAACACTGATGGATTTTCAGATGCAGCACGGCTTTGACATGGCAAGGATCCAGCACCTGGGCCATCTGCTGCATCCTTCTGGCAGGATCCTTCTGGCTGTAGGACATGGTTTTCCTAAGATTAGGGCCTCTTGCACACCCACAAAATATTACAGGGATCCCCAAATCAGGGGCAGACTAGGGAGGATGGGCCATTGGGAGATGGCTGGCGGCCCATGGATGAAATCATTGCCAATAGTCTGGCTCAAGCCCGACCAATATTTGACCAATGGCCTGAAGTGCTTACAAACACCGTCCGTGATGCCGAGCCGAATCAAGGCTGCCAAGGCAATTTTGGACAAAGATCAGACGAATGCACAATCCTTGGACAACGCTCTGGGTCATTCCCCCCAACACCCTACACTAAACCCTAATAGCCTAAACTCTAAATCGTAAACTTGACACCCTAAACCCCAAAGGCCTGGCAGTGGATCACTGTTTGGCCGGCTATGTCCGGAGGCTGGAGTCCATATCCCGTTAGCGCCGGTCCCCTTGCGATGGCTCTGCTTGAGGCAGACGCTTCATCTTTGGGAAACTCACCTGTCACCCTAGGGATACAACTGCCGAGGGTTTGTTGGCAGTCCCTGCTAAGGCGTCTATCGGGGGGACTCTGGGGCTTGAGCTGTGAAATGTGCTTGCTGTCAAACCTAGGCCGATCATTGGTTTTTCAAGTCGAGCTCAGGGAATCAGCTTCCAACTCCCACAATCCATCTTACAAATGTCTGACATCTCCGTGGTTGATGTTAAGAGAACCCGGCCACAGGTCAACCCGTTTCAGTCAGGAATGCTTGGATCCAGATAGCCACGCGACCAGGCTATTCTTTTGAAGTGACCGCGCTCTGTAGGCCTTCAACGCCGAAGAAGGCCACAAAGAAGGCTCCACGTAGGAGAGCTGGCTGCATCTTGAGAAAACTTGTAGGACGTTGGAGGACTGCCGCTAGCTACCTAGCCTCATAACTCCATGTTCTTCCTTGAAAGAACGTGAGCTCACATGGGCCATGCGTGTGAACTGGCCCACTACCATTGCTCTCTCTACGCCACGAATAAATCAGGGTTTCACACTGAAGCAAGATTCTTGGTGAATTCGGTGCGGGGACAGAACCCATCATCTGCAGCTCTTTCATTCTGCTCAAGATGCGAGCCTGATCGCGCGCCCTGCTTTTCAGGGACTGTCCATAGCGGTCTCTGGTTGAGGGACCTGCATGGATTGGCTCTGCACACGAAGCGCTAGACCACTAACCTCCCAACCATGTTCACCATTAACGATGGGACAGAAGCCATCTTTCAATGCATTGTCGTGTACCATTCCTGGCATCAGGCACAATGGACTGATGCAGGATGCGCCTGCCACCAGTGCGGTGAACGTTCAAGCTCAAGCAAAGCCTTCAAGCTCAAGCGGCAATGCACTTAAAGCTTTGCGCGAATCAATGTACACCCCTACTCTCCACTGCCTGGCAGGCGGGAACAAAACGTTCAGGGCTTCAGGCAAGCGCACTTCCAAGCAGGGAGATTGCCGGCTGCGAGTGATGTCTGGGCTGCTCGTCAGTGCTAATCCTCCATATAGCAAGGGTTGTGAGCGCGAAGACTGTCATTTTAGGGGGGAGAGCGGGGCGGCAAGCAAGTTCGCCCCGCATAGACTGAGCTTCCTGGGATCCCCAAACGCCAATCTCTACTGCACCCTGGGGGTACACCGCAATCCCAAAGGTATGTCACTCCGCGAGACAGGCCACGCTGAAAGCCTGCGCGATCGTTGTGGCGTGCAACCTGCTTACCCGAGAGCTCCTATGTAGTTCCTTTTTGGATTTGTTTTTTGATAAGGGAGCACAATACTGCCCACAAGGGAACTGCATAGGAGGGTCTGGGTAAGGTGGCTCATGCCTGTCCATTTCGTTCTGGTACTGGCTTACGGAACACCCTGGCCCATGACTAGCTGCTGGTACGTCAGTGAAGGCCAGCTGGCGTGGAGGATGCAGGAACGAAGCAGGTCATCATGGAGGGTTCAAGGGCAGACCGAGCACATGTCTGCCTAAAGATTTGTAGAATTACGTCTGTGCGCATGCAAACACCCTCTGCCAAGCCTATATCTTAACACACATCCACTGAGGAAGCAAGAAACACGCCGCATTCTAAACGCAGCGGGGAGCCACGGTGAGCCCTCTTCCCATGGACCTTTCATTGAGGAGGGGAGTGCCATCGTTTACTCAGGCCAGTGACGGCCGTCCAGAAAGCAAACTTTGCAGAATTTGTGAATACTTGCGCTAGCACCCTGCAGTCCTCTGGGATGTTGCCCTGGAGACTACAGCTGCATGCTGTGCTAGTGCATGCTGTATTGCTTGTGGCTTTGTCATCGCGACCATGAAATTTACGCGTCCAGTACAACCTCCGCACGGTGTACCACCAAGCGGAGGCCTCCAGCTGCTCAAACGTTCGGAGCTTCATGATATCGAAAGTGCAGACTTGGGTTTGCCAGTGAATGGCTGGATCCAGACGGCTCATCAACTTCAACAGCAATGCTCCCTGACCGCGGGCGCACGGCACTTCGCCTTTTGAAAAATGTCTAAGGGCTAGAGCGCAAGGCACAACACCTAGGGACCCTAACAGCCGTTAGAAGAGCATCCTGGCAGTAAGGCCTCCTGCCAGCACCTGATGCGACCGTGTGCAGCATTGTCATTGAGGTTTAGGGTTTAGGGTTTAGGGTTTAGGGTTGTGTGGTTCAGCCTTCAGGGTGCAAGGTCAAACGGAATCTTCTTGCTCACCAATCAGGAGCCAACTAGAAGACCTTGGCTGTTCGCGGCTTTACGACAAAAGCCAATCGTGCTGTGACACCACTACTCACTATTCCACACTGTACTCAGACACATTAGTTTACACAGTACATGAAACCTTTAAATTGTATCCATAATCCCATTGTCCACCTCATGTTCCATTTTGTTTTCCATGTGGTTCCCCAGCCCCAAATCCCCTACACTTACGAAGTGATTCATCCTTGCGCGGAAATCTGAAGCCTTTTGATGAAGACCATCATGCGGCAGCGTTTGGTACCTACCACGCATCTGTGTCTGAAGACCTCTACAGCCCAAAGGCTCATATATGGAAGCATATATGGACAGCATGCCCTTGCAACACAAACAGAAGTGCAAAGTAAAGGTTCTCTGCAACTACACGACATCAAAGCAGCGGAGATAAAAGATCCATCTTTCCATCTAAGGAACTACATAGGAGCCCTTGGGTATTATCATGCCCTCCAACGTCTTGACCTACAACAGCCAGCCAGAGTTGTGCGCTCTGATTTGCCAACCTGTATGATGCAGCAAACAAGAATATGAGGGCTTCTCCAAACAGGGGGCCCCTGGAGACCCTGCATGGACACGGATCATGAGGTGATTTTGGGGGTCTGCGTTAGGGAGTTTATAGGCGTTGATTGCGAAAAACCCTTTTCTTGAACTACCCCAGGGCCTCCAACGTAGTTCCTTTTTGGGTAGTATTCTGTAATCCCGTACCAAAAAACCACGACAAACTCAGAAAGGAACTACACAGGAGCCCTTGGTTAGAGGCATTCCGAAAATGACGGGGTCCTACTCAAACCCTAAACCCTAAACCCTAGAACCCTAAACCCTAAACCCGGACCCGGAGTGGCAATTACCCCAACCTTCGTAGGGAGCTCCGCAAGCCCTTTGCAATACCGTCGATATAGGTTAGGTGGACCCCCCACCCAGTAATAGTGACTATAAGGGATAATAAGGACTATATTACGGTCCTATTATATTCCTATTATATCACTACTACAGGGTGGGGGGTCCTCCTAAGATATATGTCATATACTGATATGAGAGTTGCCAGACATAGGGGGAACACAAAATAGACACCAATATACGAAGATTACCGACAAGCATTCCCTGATGACGCCCCCATATGCAACTGAAGTGCAACATGTCCCAGCGCTCTAGTCCAGGTATCTCGCGAATCTAGGCACCTAAGGTACAGATCAGAAGCTTCACGGGCGTATCCAGAAATCCCGTGTCCTGTCTTCGTTTCGTATAGCTACAATGCTTCTAGGTATACAAGGGACCCAAGTTTGGGAAATGCACGTTTGCTTTTCTTGTAGCGTGATTGCAACCTCGCTTGCCATGACACAGACCTTACCACTTCAAAGAATTGTGGATATCTTGTAGCGAAGGTATCATGAATACTGACTGACTATTCCGAGCGGCGTTGCTCACCGAAGATATCAGAAGATGAGGTGCAAGCATATACCTCGGGCATCGTCCATTTGAAATTTGGGCGTTTCTCAAAATGGTGCCTTTCTAATCTTGAGGGGGACCCCTATACTTCCTATCTCGTCTCTAGAATATATGTTGGGTCCCTAGAGGGCCCCCGTTTTGGAGAAACTCGCATTTGAAATGGGTTGATTTCGACTCGGAGCCTGCGACGCAATATATTGGCAATGAAGATGTGTCCAACCATGTGGGTTGCAATGGACGCCATGGGCTCTACTGGTACGTTACTGCCACCTCACAAGTAGGGCCACCCAACCACAAAGAGGACCGCAAGCGATAATGGTAATAGTCGGGTGTTACTGTGTTCCTACTCCACCACTCTTAATTATTGCTGGGATGGGCCCTAACCTAACACAAACAGCTGTGTGTCCCTGCTCTCAAAACGTACTTGCCAGGACGCGAGTTTGAGCCCAAGCATCGGCAAGGTCTGTTCAGCAGCTCACAAGAGGAATTGCAAACACACACGGTAGCTTCCATTCATGGGGGACCCTGATATAGACCCCAAAACACTATAAGCATTATTATGGCGACCCCCAATAAGGTACACCTAATTTAGGGAGACCCCCACCTGGCTTTTCATGTGACTAACTATCCTGGTGTCCCTTGCACACTACGTCAAGCTTCCTCTGTCCAAACCTGTGTTCGGCCTATATGAGCTGCAGTCAAAATTTCTGACATAATTCAATGGACATGGGTTCCTTAGGAAGGACTATATTAGGGACAATACTAGCCCAGAAGAGGGACCCCTATATCCACTATTGAGAGTCCCTCAATAAGGCTAATATTGACAGCAGCTCATAGAATCAAAGATCTTAAAAGGTCTCCAGCTCTCCATACATGAGCCATAGTCTAAACTCCTTAAAGGGGGTTATATAGGGGACTATATAAGGGACTACTATAGGGCTTATTAAGGGGGATACTAGGAGTTTAGACTATGGCTCACATGGAATCCTGAGCTGATTTGTGGCTGTCCGGGGAGCAACGAGCTCCTTCTGAATATCGGCTCTTACGCAACTCTCCTTCTTCTGACATAGGTGGTTGTCAAAATTATGATCCCTTTTTGGGTACCCTAATTATTAGTGCCGTAATATAATGGGGATCTAAATACGGACCAGAATTTTGACAACCACCCGCCTATACATATTTGCCTGTCTTGGGTATATCTCTCTCACACACGCCTTAACCCCCCCCAAAAAAAAACTCCACTCTCACCCTATTCCCTAAACCCTAAATGCCTATTCTTACCACGGATGGCTAGGCCTGATGGAAGTCTGCAGCTGCCGATTGCCATGCTTTAAGGTTACCGCGAAGTTGGGCAAATCGGTTTTATTTAGGGTCTTGAGAGTACGTAGTATACGATGGTCTACTATAGGATACTATAATATGTCACACTACGGTGTGTATATGTTGAACTCGTATGACAAATATCCCGAGGTTGGGGGGCTTGGGGCTTGGGGTTTCAGGGCTCTGGCGTTTTAGGGTCGAGGTGCTGATATAATGTCTGGTGGGTTAGCGGTTTATTTATAAGCTATTGTCTAAACTCCATGCCATCCATTCGTCCGTATTTAAGCCTTACGGCTTCGAGTTTTAAGAGGCTTTGATGTTTCGGATGAAGCGAAATCATGACTTCATCTGAGAGCATGTAGAACCACCCTTGAGCTGGGGAGTACAAGGTGTGTGGCGAGCAGAGCGAAAGCTTGGCTCCAGGTAGTGAAGTCGGTGAATTGCGGTCTGCAACTCATACTTTCTACGAAGAGCTTCATGACGCACCCGGCTTTGGAATCAGAAGACATGCTGACCTGGAGGTTTCGCAACATTCCAGCCCCTGTATGCCCAAAAGAACACTCTTACCAACCTAACCCCTCAAACCCGCGCGCAAACAAAAACCCCGAGTACACCTGAACACTCCAAACTCTACATTGTCATGTAGCCGAGGAACTCACAGCGCTCAACGGCACTTGAAGGCTCAGGGGGCTTACGAGCGCACTTTTCTCCCTAAACCCTAATCCCTAATCCCTACACCCTAAGCCCTAAATCCTAAACCCCTAAAACCCTAAACCCGATATCAGGCCATCTCAAAACCCCATCATAGGAGCCTTAGGGTTAAGCTTGCTGTCCATTATGGAATACATTCTCGGGGACCCTATATGTATAAGTATTGGGGTTTTAGTGGGGTTGTATCAGGGATAATGGAAAATGAAATGGAAACGGTTTTATTGGGGTTATATTAAGGATAATAGACAATGAAATGGAAACTGCTATGAATATATGTATATATACAGGGTATATAGGGATAATGGAACATGAATTGGAAACTACTATCTATCTATCTATATATATATAGATATAGAGGGATGGTAGTAGGGTTATTTCAGGGATAATGGAAACTAAATGGAAGATAAAATGGAAACCACTATACACACACATATATATATATGTTTATAACACCCATGGTTTCAGTCTGCGGGATGCCGGATGTGCCTCTCATCTGGGGCTGATTGAGGAATCATCACGGGCTTGCTGCTTGATGAGAGGGCTTAACCCGTCCACGTAGGGCTGCTTGACATGCACACCTCATGTTGGCGAATCGCATGTCGTTTACATTTAGAACGTCCTCATGGTTCATCTAAGTCCAATCAGCATGCCTGGGAAAGTAGCTCAGATTGCAGTCTTCAGGTGACGGAATGCTGGCAGCAGGAGAATCCCAGGGATCCAAGTGCACAAGTCTTACCTACATGTGGCCCCAGGCGTTATACATATGACCTGCATTGGGCTGTTTGGGTCAGTAAAAAACCCAAACCCTAAACCTTAAAGCCTAAACCCCAAATCCTAAACCCTAAGCCCTAGGGAATTGTTTTCCATCAGGAGCCCACAAAGAACTTCTCAGATATGAAGCCCCAGCTGGGGAGATATCTCAGGTTCTCCGTCGGGCAGGCGATGACTCCACCTGTCTGAAGCAGGGCGAGAGGCCTGCCGAAGTACCCACCTCCCTTGAAGGGATATATATATATATATGTGGATATATACACCTTTATATATATATATACACGTGTACATATACATATATATATATATATGTATACAAAGGGGCATGCAGGAGAATAGAAAAGGAAACGAAAACTAGGAGAGATTCGTTAGGGACCCATGGGATGCAGGAGCATTAGACAGGAACTTAGATAGGAAGTCTAAAATCCACTGTAAGCATTTTAGGGTTTAGGGTTTAGGGTCTAGGGTTGGAACAATTTTGAGAAACCGCCCCTTTCCCAAATGGTCCTGCTGATCATGGCAGAGTTCGAAATGTTTATGTGCATACATCCATACATGCACGTCCATGTATAAATATGCATATGAGCCATAGTCTGAACTCCTTAAAGGGGGGTTATATAGGGGATTATATAGGGGACTACTATAGGGTTTTTCAGGGGGATACTAGGAGTTTAGACTATAATAGCTCATATATGATATTATAATATTATGAGACCTGGCCATACTCGAAAGTGTTGCCGGCACCTAGTGCTTCTTGTACACGCACTTCCTGCCTCGAGCAACAGAGATGGGGAGCTTTGGTTTAGGGTTTAGGGTTTAGGGTTTAGGGTTTAGGGCTGGGATGCAAACCATGACTTTCACATAATGTGAATTCCTACCAATGGGCTGTTATGTAGTTCCTTTCAGGGTTTGTTCTATTTTTTGACTGAGGGCTTAGAATGTACTACGTAAACAGGAACTACAACGGAGGTTCGGGGTGAACCCTATAATCCCTATACAACACAGTCCTAAACCCCTGTCCCTAAACCTAAGCCCCATAACCCCGCCCTGAAAGCTTTCCCCTAAACCCTAAACCCTAAGACTTTGACCCTAACCCCTAAACCTAAACTCTAGGGGAGATGTAACTGGCTTAGAGCCTGGCCGATCTCCCAGACTCCAAAGAGTCGGGCCCAAAGAGTCTCCTCGAACCAGCCATGCGCGTGGCACCTTTGCTTGGTTGGGAATGGGGGACTGGATCCTACACTATAGTAGTCCCTCTAGAATCATCATAACCCCTGGAATCTATATCTCATTCTCGAATTTTCAGCTAAGCATGCGCAAGTCGTTCTGCCTGAGAGCTAATGACATCGGAGGGTTGTTGTTTCAGCGCTCCCTCACAGTACAGCATGGCATGTGATGGTGAGCTTCTCATAGCACAAAGGCCACTGGAAGTACCTTCTTGTACAAATGACATTCGGCATTCTGACCAGGATACTGTCTGAGGCGACGACACAACGAACATCAACGCCCCGAGGTTCAGAAGAGTCCGTGGTGCAAATTGCGCCTGGGAGCAGACGAGAAACTGCCGAATCATCAGCCGAGCGAGTGATTGTATGAAGATCCTCTTCCGGTGCTGCTGCTACAGCATCTTGTCATCATCACTATTATTATTATATCATCATCATCATCATCGTCAAGAAGTTACTTGTCTGCGGCATCCGGCATGAGGTGCCCTTAGGGACCTGAGGGGTATGTAGGGCGTACAAGGGGATTGTACGGATCTCCCTTAGAAGTTTCAGCGGAGCGATTTCAAGATTGCATACACGGATTAACTTCCCAATATACAAAGTCACCACGAATCCAGGGGACTCCATACTCTCCGCCACCGCACAAGATAAAACCCTACCGCATAGGGGAGGCGAGCGGGAGGAGTGTCAAATTTGTGGTCCTTTTGGGGCCCCTAGTATGATACACCTCTACCATCACTGAGCCCAAAAGGCAAAACAACAAAATTTGAACAACCTGAACCTACGACTCGATAACCCTACTGCAGACCCGCAGGCGTAAACCGTAAGCCCGAAATCCTAGAAAGAAACCCTCAGCCCAGCATCCTAAACATAACGAACCCAAATCCTAAACAAAGTTGAGGCCGGGGCCCAGAGCTATGTACAGGTCACTGGGGGGAACTGGCCGCCACACGTACAAGCCCTCACCGCCTGCACAGCTTAGTCTTCGGGGCTTGTTTGGCTTAGAATTGCATTTGCGTTTGAAACTTTGAGCTACAAAGACATGGAGACACCAGCGCTTGTGAATCCTGGACTCTGAGACCGTGTGCTTTAACTACGTCAATCTAGCACAAAAGTACTGGCAAGACAAGAAATATAAAATTCCTTGCGAGGTGTGCTGGGGCACCAAAAATGGTCCGCACGGCTATGTGTGGAACGCCTGTCATGATCTCAAGTCGAAGGCTTGCCTCACTCCGGGACATCTCAAAATGAGGACCCCTGCCTTATGGACTTGGACTAAAAAGCTTTGCTACACCAGCGTTGAGGACTGCCAGGCTAAAGAAGCTTGCAACCTCTTTAGAAAGTTGATAAGTAGGAGTCTTGATCTCAAACTTGGGGGGAAAGTGGGAGCGTCGTTGAGCGCATTGCATGCAAGCCATGGCAAAAATGCACACATATGCACCACAGCTATCGCGTGCCTGGCAATCACTGGATGCCCACCTCACCCCCCTGTCCCGAATCATGTCTTTTGAGAGCCCAGGAATTGTGCGGGAAGCAGAACCCACTTGCCTGGGTTGGAAGTACCCGTGCTTTGGGCGGAGGCTTCCTGCTTGTCCACAGAACATGGCGTATCTAGTACTGCTCTTTCCAGTCTTTACTGTTGCTACCTCTCTGTAGTAGCAGCAGTAGCAGCTGCAGCAAACCTAGTAGCCACGGTAATGGTGCTGGAATGATTGTAGTTAATTGTGGTGGCGCTGTAACCACTCTATAAATAGCTGAAGTCATGGCAGATGGCAGGTACGTAGTGGTGGCGGTTGCAGTTGCGATCGTAGAAATTGTTGCGGAACAAGAAGAAGTAAGATTGATGTAAAAGCCGTAGCGGTGGCGGTGGAGGCAATAGCAATAGCAGTAGCTGTGGCAGAAGGGGCTACGGCTACTAGCAGAGGCCGCAGCAAAGGAGCAGCAGCAGCAACAACTCCAGCACATCAAGGAGGCACAACGTCCACGACAAATAACGCACCTGTCTGACTAACACCCAGCGTTCATACTACCATCTCGGGATTGGAAGCAGGCACATCTTCTGGGATTCTTGCTGACGTGGCCCCACGTCTGTCGTACCAAATCAATCGAAAGGCAACAGGTCGCCTCAGTTGCAAAAGCCACCGCTCCACTGTATCTGTGATCACACATGGAAGTTGCTAGGTTAAGGGCTTGGGGTTTAACAGGGACTCCATGGGACTCCCATAATCACTTCGTACTCCCTATATACCACTAGGGCTTCTGAGGAACTGGTATAAATTGCCCTTAAGGCCAAGTACGGGCTCAGGACTTACGATATGCCGTTGCAGCTCCTAGGCTCAACGGGCATTCAGGATTCCTCATAACTGCTTTTGAGTAGGGAATGGAGCAGCAAATGCAACGTGAAATGACAACTGGGAACATATCTAGGGTTTAATGTTGTTTTTTTTGGTTTAGTTGAGAATGAAGGGAAAGGAACATGCAAACTGCTACCTCGGGTTTAGGGTTTAGGTTTAAGGAAAAAGGATGGAAACTGCCATTTGGTGAATATTAGTTATAAGAGCCATAGTCTTAACTCCTAGTATCCCCTTACTAACTGCTATGATACTCCCCTGTATAATCGCCTATAAAGGAGTTGAGACTATAGCTGCTGTAGGTGCTACTGGAGGGATCCCAGTTAGGATCTGTATGCTATCTACCCAAGGGCTCCCATGTAGTTCCATTCCCAGGAAACCAAACACCCCTAAATTCAAAAACATATCCTAATTGCATGATACTCAGATCCTTGATATGATGGAGAGTTCATGTCTTCATAAGGGGCCACCGGGCTCTCTGGGTATTATACTAGGCTCTCTTGTATGATGGAGGGTATATTCCTTGATTAGGGAAACCCTTAACCCTAGGGCTTAGAGTTTAGGGTTCTCACCTGCTAACGGCAAAGGAAGCTGATGAGGCACATTAGGTAGGTTAAACCACTTAAAAGAAAAAAGACAATATATGTTCGTCGCTTAAAAGGGCAGGTATCTCTTTTGGGTTTGCATTGTAGCTGATCAAAATTCCGGTCTCGAAGCAATAGCCATAATGGAATAAATACTCCCCTACATGTTCTCATGTTGACCTTCGGGATCCCTAAATGGTTTAGATCAACACCCAAATTCGGCCTGTAATTCTTCTGTAATGCAGGCATTTCCGACAACTGGGGATCCCCTTTTTAGGGGTCTCTATAGTAGCATAGGGGGGTATATCATGAGTACCCTTCTCTAGGCCAACCCCCATGTAAGAACTTGCTTCGCGCCCCTAACAGCCCAGAACCAGTAGAGGAATCACGTACGCACAGTTTGAACTTGCGGTCTCCCCAACTGGACACCAAAAAAAAGAATATATATATATATATATTTGTAAGGAACTCTATATACACTCACCAACAATCAACAACAAGATCCTGCTTTACATGAGCTACAATCAATATTTCTACATAATTTCATGGACATGGGTTTCTCTTTAGGAACTGTATTAGGGAAAATACTAATCTAGCAAAGGGACCTCTATGTTCACCCTTAATCTTCCCTTCATAACCCTAATCCTGACAATCGCTCACATATGTGATTATTTTCAGCAATGAAAAAATATGAACACATAAATATATCCGTATAAACCCGTACATAATCCCAGTTCCCATGCCACGCGCCATGTTCTTCTCCATTCGATTCTCCATTATCGGGGAGTCTTATCCCTATATATCCCTACCCCAAACCCTAAACCCTGAACCCTAAAATCCTAAACCCCAAATCCTAAATCCTGCTCACTTGAACCTAATAAGAGTATATTCCATATATAGAATATTATACCCCAAAAGGAGGATATAATCTTACTCTACATTGGGTACCATAGTAACCCCAAATCCTAAATCCTGCTCACATGAAGGAACCAGGCCCCAGAGGTGTGCTGTCCCGTTTTTGTGGAAGTCAAGTGGCGGCAAAAACCGCGACATCCATGCATCCAGGCCTGAAGTCAGCTGATCTTGGACATGTTGCGCGATGATTAGTTTTCTTGAAACTAGGGGCTTGGGGCTAAGAAGTTTAAGGTTTAGGGCTTGGGGCTCTAGAGTTCAGGGGTGTTTTCTTAAAAGCTCTGCGCCCTCTACATAACAACTGCTTTCAACTAAGACAAGGTGAGGAACCTCATCAACCTACAGGGGGTAGTATTGGAACCCTAATTTAGAACAGTAGTTTCCATTTATTGTTTTCCATTACCCCTATAAAATCCCTACATAACCCCATTACTGGTAGCCACGACAGCCATACTGCTTGCAAAGGCCGTGCCGCCTTAAATCAACCTCCACTCATGCGGCTATGCTTCGCAGTACAAACCACCATAGCGCAACACACATGACCCTTCCAGAAGACCCCCCTCCACCGGGAAAAAAAAGAGTATCATGTAGCCAAATGAGAAGGACTGCTTCCAACAAGAGGCCTAAACAACTTATAATTCTGGAGGCACCGTTCACTTGGATCAATCCCAACTTTCTCTGCATAATGGTACCGCAGCTTCCAAACAGGAAAGGCTCCAAATTGCTGCAGAGCTACTGTCCCCTGTTCGCATTCTCAACAGCAGGACCGAGGTTTGAGGAACAATCCCGTTTCGCAATTCTCAAGGACAGGGTCCGTTCCCAAAATCGTGGAATGCCTGTAAAGGGTCCCCTATATGCTGCATGCAGCCTACGCCCTTCAACTCCCCTAACTGATGAAACCCATAATCCATAAACTCGCGTCTCCGAAGCCCCAAACCCATAAACCCTCAAACCCACAAACCCACAGCTCCCCTTTTTCCGGGTTGCTGTTAAGGAACTTAATTTAAGGTCCTATACTGGGGAAGCCCTGTTATATATCTACTATACATACCCAGTGTGGTAACGTAACTTGAGTTCCTTAACCGCTCCCTTTCTTTGTGTGTTCTCCCCTGCCGGCCTAGGCCAAGTCCTCCTCCTTTGGGAGGACTCTTGGAAGGCTTGATCTTCACCACCAAGCCTATTGGGGGTTGCTGCAGGAGGGCTTAGGGTTTAAGAGTTTAGGGAGTCATGTTCCACAAGAGCTATAGTCTAAACCCCTTGTATCCCCCTGAATAAGCCCTATACTACTCCCCGATGTAGTCCCCCTTATTTTCCCCCCATAGCTCATATTGGGCTTTTGGTTTTAGGACAGGTTGCAGGTTTTGGGTTTGGTATTATAAGTTCAAGCTTTGTTGATATGTTTAGGGTTTGAAAATGTATCTTGGGATCTGCCTGAATTTCTCAAGATAAGGAATGGGGGGCTCACAGGCACACTAGCCGATATAGGGGTTTAGGGTTTAGGGTTTAGGATTACAAAGGGGGTTTCTGGAGGTCCTGTGAGGCATCTTTTTGGAGGAGCTCCTAGGCCAGGCTTTTGGCCCCAAACCCTAGACCCAAAATCCTTGCTTCTCCAAGGCAGTCTTGCATAGGGAAAAAAATGTTTACTAGGTTGGCCCCAAAAACCCTCTGAAAAATAGTAAATATCCCAGGGGCCTACCCAGTTTAGGGCGTTGGGTCTATCTTGTCAGGCCGTAGGGTTCGTCGCCAGCTGAGACTTGTGCCTCTGGAGCCTCAAGCAGGTCCGACAGGCTGCTGCAGCAGGGCTTAGTCCTTAAGGTTTAGGATTAGGGTTTCTGGCTTAGGGTTTAGGACTAAACGCCCAGAAGCCCTTAAACCCCAACTTCTCAACCCTAAACCCTAAATAGTAGCTTCCATTTTCTTTTCCATTTTCCCAATATAACCCCTAATATTACCCCCATGGATACCCAAATTATGTAACTACCCGGAGCCCAAGAGTGGGTGAGGTAATGGCCCAGAACCTGAAAAAGATCCAAAGCGTACTCTTTCTACTTACTTTGTATTGTCTTGGGGTTATGGTAAACATAAGCGGCACAAGAGCAAACATCGGGCATTTGAAAGCAAGATAGGGGTCTTTGAATCATGGGAGCAAACATGCCTCTGACAGCCATTGTAGTAAGCGTATTTGTGTTTCTGAAAACGAGGGGTACCGAAATCTTTCACAATGGGAAGCCTCCAACAAGGGGCTTTCAAAGAGTCCCAGGATTTTTAGCACATTCCGTTGCGAGAGCTGAATCCTGAGGTTCACGCATGAACTTGGAGCTTCAAGACCACGTCTTCCAACATCTCCGAGCAAGAACAATCCTGACTTTGCATAGCTGTAGGTCCTCATCTGAATGATGCCCCAACAAACAGCAAGGTTCTAACTGACTTCAGCGCACATCCACATTGCAGGACTATTGTTATCAACATTGCGGGTACAGCTTCTCATAGTATCACCCTCACAAGAGCTGCTAAACCTATATTGCCCATCTCAATCGGGTAGCAAGGCGGTTCTCTGGGTTTCCGGCGACCAACTCCTACACCGACAAGATTCCTCCGGGCACTCAGACGCACTCAGCTGAGAAAAGGCAGCAGCACGGTTTTGCCGTAGTGTCAGGACTTATAGCTCTTTGTTTGTCCTACAACGAAAGAAAATCTACAGCTACCTGCTGGTCACATGGCTCTTGCTGCCGATGCTACTGTCACTGTGTGACAGTTGCTAGTTAATGGCAAAGCTGTACAACAGCAATAAGGCTTATGTGCTAGAATCGCCGTAGGCAGCTCTTAGGAACTGCTCCGCATAACGTATTAGTACTCCTCTGTGCTTTACTTGACAACTTGGTATCGGAACGCTGTCCAAAGGATTGAGAGAGAAGCTCAGGGATAGATGCTTCGAGTAGGGTAGTTTCAACCCCAACCGGCCTAAAAACAGTCCCTCGATCCATCCTCCCACCCATCCACCCATCCATCCAAGCCCACCTGGCCCAAGCCGCCCGTGCCAAACCCAATCCATCGCAAGACAAACAGGCAACGCATATATATACTTTAGCACGCTTTCTTTGCTTTCCATCTATTGCTCGAAGTGTAGTTCGGGGCTGCCTCTTCCTACTCCTCCTCCTGATCCCTACTCCCTCCTCCTACTACTCCTCCTATTGCTATTACTGCTACTACCGCTGCTACTACTACAACCACCACTACTACCACTGCTGGTGACAACAGTCAGACTGACAACAATTATATCCATTATAACCATAACCAAAAGCGGCGACAAATAGTGCGCCCACAACGATGTCGACTGCTACGCATAATACGACCAAGAAGCCCAATACCTTCCCCATGGTGGTATATCATCATATACAGGGAATATTTAATAATTAGGCGGGGGGTGGGGAGGCTTTAATATTAGGGGAGGGGGACTACTACCCTAAACCCTAATGAAACCCTGAACCCTAAACCCCAAACCCTAAACCCCAAACAACAAACCCTAAACCCAAAACCCCAAACCCTAAACCCCAAACCCCAAACCCCAAACCCCAAACCCTAGACCCCAAACCCCAAACCCTAAACCCCAAACCGCAAACCCTAAACCCTCAACCCCAAACCCTAAACCCTCAACCCTCAACCCCAAACCCTACACCCTAAACCCCAAACCCCAAACCCTAAACCCCAAACCCCAAACAATAAACCCCAAACCAACATGGCCAGGGAGCCTTAGACCTTGCTGCAGGGAGTTTCCGCCAGCAGCAGCGCCAGTCTGGCCAAGCACACAGGAGCGCGCAGCAGGGCTTGGGTAGGGTTTAGGGTTTAGGGTTTAGGGTGGTTGTCGAAATTATGGTCCCGTTTTGGGTCCCTATTATAATACAGCACCTCATATTTAGGGCACCCAAAAAGGGACCAGAATTTTGACAACCACCCATATGGGGTTATAGTACGAGTTATGTTAAGGGTTTTATTAGGGGTTATGTTAGGGGTTATATTGGGGGTTGTATTAGGGGTTATATTAGGGGTCATATTTGGGCTTATAGTGGGATAATGGAAAACAAAATGGAAACTACGAGATTATAATAGGGAGTATGTTGGGCTTATATAGGGATAATGGAAAATCAAATTGAACTGATTGTGGGGTTGAGGGATTAGGGTTTAGGGTTCTTAGCACGGAATAACGGAACACAATCTCTATATAATTCTATAGATTGTTTTCCCTTATTTCCTACACGGAACTGGTAAGACTGAGAGTCAGTGATGGTTGCAATGAAAGCAAGAACAAAAAATGAATGCTAACTACGGAATGGACATGGCAATCAAATCATGAAGAATTTTTGCAGTGTGCTCAGGAGGCATTGTCAAGAACTAACCGCTTCAACCTGTGTCTGGGACCCCTGCAAAACAAACAAATACATGCACGAATCGTATCATACCGCGGGAGGTCCCGTGTAAGCAGGCGATTCCATGCTGTGTTTATGTGGCCCAAGACCATAAACCCTAGCGCAAACCCTAGATGCCAAAATGCTGGCCTCTAGGCTTTGAATGCTCGGAGCTGCCAGGCCTTAAGGTCCGGACGCCAGATGCTGAAGGGTCTGGCCTGCGAAGGTGCCGACGTCTGGGATGTTGTGTTCAAGGTCCATACATTGGAGCCCCATGGAGTTGCACACATTCTGGCAAGAATCCATGAGCCTCTCTATAACCCACACTTAACCCTACAGCCTAGAACCCTAGAACCGCAAACCTTACATACGGTCCCTGATGCTGAGCCCAACCCCCAACCTTACTCGCTCCATAAGCTTCAGGGTTGCGGGGGTTCAAGTCTCGAGGCAAGAATGCCACACCTCTCTTTGACCCCCTCCCGTATAATCACCCTCCCCTTTACCTTCAACCCCTCAACCCTAAACCTCTGTGTATGCATATACATATAAATATATGAACCATTGTCTAAACTCCTAGTATCCCCCTTAATAAGCCCAATGGTAGTCCCCTATATAATCCCCTATATATCCCCCTTTCAGGAGTTTAGACTAGTGCTCATATAAATATGTATATACAGACTTCCCGCCTCGGTCCCGGGAACTTTGCGGGACGTCCACACTTCCACCAGCCGGTCGTGCGCCAAGACTTTGACCGACCAGCGGCCAGCCTTGGGGGGTGAGGCCTTATAAGGGTTTAAGGTTTAGGGATCGGGGGTTATAGGGTTTAGGGCTTTAGGGTTTAGGGTTTAGGGTTTGCCGGCACCCTTAACCCTAGATGGCGAATCCCTTAACTCATAAGCCCCTCAACCCATAACAAATGGAGCTCCGAACCCCTAACCCCTGAGCCCAAAAACCCTGCAGACCCCACCAGCGCGGCTAAACGCTCCAAACTCTTGCCTGAAACCCTCAGCCACGAAGCCTACATCCAAAACCCTAGACCTAAAACCCTGAATCTCAAACTCTAAACCCGAAATCTTCAACCCTAACCCCTGATGCCGGAACCCTCTAAACTGTCCCTGGTTAGCTGTGGAAGGCCTCCAAATTGAGCTGGCACTCTGCAAGCGCAGCAGATGGCGAGGGGGCCTGCAAGACTTTGGGTTTAGGGTTTAGAACAGGGATTTGGGACTCGGGGTTTATGAGCTTAAGGCTTCCTTTCTTGTGCATGCGGGCTTGGGACTTGTTGCAAAATCTATACCTTCAGGGCTTGGGCTTACTTAGGTTCGGAGGTGTTGTGTTTGCTGTCGGGGTCTCGGGTTATGGGTTTTCAGTGGGCATAAGGAACTGCAACATATGGAAGTCCACAACAAATGTCAAACGAATGTCCCCAGACAAACTTCCAGCCAGAAATCCTACGAGCATTTGTGCTGGAACTTTATGTGCTGCAAAGGCTACGATAAACGGGGACACTTTGAGATCTACAGCGAAGTGGGGCTGCCAGTTACTCCTGGTAATTGACCAATGTCGCCAATCTGGTAGATGATCCCCTCCTCCTTGCAACTCAACCCTAAATCCTAGACCGCGTAATTGCCTGTTGAGCCAGGCTACAAAAACTCGGGGATTCCCAGAAAGTGTTCTGTTTTTACAGGGGCTTATGCCTAGAATGGGCTGACACATTGTGAGCCAAACGCAAAGAAATGTGGAGCCCAACGATTTCTCCCACAATTCCTACATAGAGGTTCTAAGGGAAATGGGAAAGACTTTTGGTTTAGGACTTAGGGTTTACGGGCTCGGTGCTGTAGGGGCCTATACTAGAATGGGAATAGGGTTTCTGACGTACAGACAAACCTGCAAGATCGGTATTTGAGGACTATCAGGACAGCCCTAAGCCCCAAACCCCATAACCCCTAATCCCTAAACCCTATAACCCTTGATCTCTAAACCCTATAATCCCTAAACCCTAAACCTTATAATCTCTAATCCTTAAAACCCCTAATCCCTAATCCTTAAACCTTATAACCCCTAATCCCTAAACCCTAAAACCCCTAAACCCTATGATCCCTAATCCCTAAACCCTAAACCCTGTAACCCCTAATTCCGAAACCCCTCAGGTTGGGCGCCGGACGTCTAAGACCGCTTCCTTGTCGCCCGCTTCCTCGGCTTCCTGAAGGACGGCTTAGGGTTTAGGGTTTAGGATATACCCTAACCCCTATATTACCCCTACATTCATTATATTGGGATTAAATTGGGATAATGGAAAAGAAATGGAAACTACTATTTGGGATTACATTACCCTATATACCCTAACCCCTATATATCCCAAGGTTATACGTACTTCTCCGCACCCTTATTCTTCTTTTGTGATCGCCTTTCCGTCCGTCACAGCTTTCGGGTCTAGGTGCTGGAGTTAGGTGTTTCTGCTTTGAGGTTTGGGACTAGCAGTTTTCGGACTCACAGTCCAGGCTTTAGCTAGATAGATGGTCCACATACCCATAACAATATATCACAGTAGCCGGTAACCCCCAAAATAAAAGGTATGTAGGCCACTACTGCCCCCACCCTGTCAGCGTCTATATTACGGGTTATCTTAAGGACTATATATAACTCCGTTCTAAATTATACATGTTATCCAACTGTTACAGAGTGGGGGCAGAACCCAAGCTCAGGCCACTGTTAACGGTATTTGGGAGGTCCAGGGAAGTGGCTTTAGTGCAAAAGTCTGGCGTTTTCGGACTTGAGGGCAGGCCTTAAGCCTGCCTGACAAGGGATTTAGGGTTTATTGCCTTAGGTTGTGGGTTTGGGGTGTAGGGTTTGGGGGATTGGGTTTAGGGTTTTGGGTGTAGCGTTTTGGATTTTGGGGTGAGGGCTTGTACAGGAATATGTTACCCCAAGAATGGAGAGTAAAATGGACAAGAGTGTGAAAATGAAATGAACACTGGGTTTACATGGGGATTAGGTAAAGGGGTTGTGATAGCGGGCAATATGATTACCATCATCATATTGAGGCCTGTTTGAGGTATCGTATACTATAAAACCATAGAAGAAAAACAGGACCAGGGTCTTGATAATCATTTGGGCTACAGTCAATATGTCCTACATAATCTAACCGACGTGGGTTCCTTATTAGGGACTTGGTAGGGACTAAATTACTGTAGTCTCCTTAGACCTATGATAAATTTCTTTAATAATAATCCCCTATACATATACTAGAATAGAAATTAACAATAATTCCTAAGAAGACTACAAATTACACTACAAGGGGGGGGCCTATGTCCACCATTAAGGGCTTGTTCATAAGGCCAATATTGACAGTAGCTCATTTAGGCTTAAACCTTGACGTCAAAGGTACAGGGTTTAGGGTTTATAGGGTTTAGGGTTTATAGGTTTTAGGGTCTAGGGCATTACCTGCAAATTGCAGCTTTAGAGAAAAGGGGTCGAATAGCTCGGACCTTTTGGAGGTCTAAACCCACCCAGCTTCCATTTTATGTTCCGTGTTCTTTTCCATTTGGTTCTCCATTATGGGGAGTAATATCCCTCAACCCCTGAACCCTACGTAGTAGTTTTCCTTTCATATTCCCTTTTCTTCTCCATTTTATTCTCCGTTGAAGGTGGAATATATCGCTACATAACCCTACATACTATATAATCCCAAATTCCATGTCATGTTCTATTTTCTTGTCGCTTTGATTCTCCATGATGGGCGCTCCATCCCTAAATCCTACGCCCTAAACCCTGAACCAAAAACCCTAAACCCTAAATCCTACAGAAAACTTCAACCCAATCCTTCGGGATCAGGATTTGGGACATCCTCAAATAACATCCATGCTTCCAGCCGCCTCGTTTCCCAAAAGGACCAAAACGGTAGTCACTTTAGGGTGTGGGGATCCTCTCTCTCCCTCTGTCTTTCTCTTCTTCCTTGGGATTGGGATTTCGTCATCCTCCCTCAGGCACCGGCGTCAGATCCCATCAACTGCAAGAAGCTTGCGAGACTCACGCTTGCTCTCCTTGGCGCGGCTTTGGTTTAGTGTTTAAGATTTAGGGAGGCTAAGCTGTGTAAGAGTAGGGCTCCGTGGAGCAGTATTACTACCACTACTGCTAAATTTCTTAATGAAAAGAGTAGCTACCACCAGTTGTATAATTACTACTACTAACTCTTACTATTATTACTTGAGAGAATTTACGGGGTCTAGGAGTTTAAGGGCGTGAGCTTTACGGCTTCAAGTGCTTGAGTCAGCAGCGTTGTAATTCGTCCAGGCTTGGAGTTTCAGGGTTTTGCGGTTTTTGGCAAGAAGCACGAGCCACATGCTGACACTCCCGTGAAGCTTATAGATTTCCGACAATCTCAAGCTGATATTTACTTTACAGGAGGGCAAACATGATCGCGCACAGTGAGACAAAGGCCTCTCTACTGGCAAGTGAACCCCACGAACTCAAGAATGTCATATTATGGCATATGAGTTCTTCCTGCAAGTTCGATGGTGCTGTCTCTACACACGTCCATGGTTCCTCATCCAGGAGGCCCGAAAAAGCTCAAGAAGTCACCCTCCAGTTCTTGAAAGCTCCCAGACGAGCTATAGTCTGAACTTCTAGTATCCCCTTGATAACACCAATAGTACTCCCCCATATAATATCTTTTGTAACTCCCTCTAAGGAGTTCATGGCCTATAGCCCAGATGAAGCTGAGCCTGCAACTCCATGGTAACACCTTCACCTGCATCCATCCTGTCCATGGGTAAGGGTTTAGGGTTTAGGGTGGGAAGCCATCGAGGAGGGGAAGCTTTGAACTTACCCCGGGTCTCCATAGGGATTCTATGGGGGTTGTATTCCTTTACTCCTTACAAACCGCCAGAAAGCGAATGTTTCCGGAGGGGCGCGGGGGCTGCAGGTGTGCAAAAGTAAAAGTCTGCCTGGCCTGAAGTATCCGTGACAAGTATTTGCCTCAACGCGCTTAGTTCCGTTCCGCAACGGTTCATGAGACAATACTGAGCAGAGAACCCTGAAGACGCGAGCATCGTTTTAGCAGAATGAAAACTAAAGTGCATCCGCATCCCCCTCTCGCAAATATGTTTCATTCGATTCTGGAAGCACTGAACCCTAGATCAAGCGCTCTCCAAAATCTACGGACATCCTAACCCTAAGGGTCCAAGTACTTCATAATCATATATTTACCCAAAACCTGTACTATAATCACTATTACCCAAATCCCAAATACCCTTGGGTACATGGACCCTCTGGGTAAGCTCAATTCTGCAGACTGCGTAGAAAACGCAGCCGGCTGAAGGCCGGCTAAACCATCCCTCAGCCCTTTCCTCAATCCTACAAACACATGAGCTATAGTCTAAACTCCTAGTATCCCCCTTAATAACCCCTATAGTAGTCCCCATATAGTATCCCCTATAATTCCCCACTTCAAGGAGTTTAGACTATAGCTCACATACCAACTCTCAGACAAACTATTTAGGGCTTTAGGGTGTAGGGTTTAGGGTTACAAATAGTTGCCCCTATAAAATCTCCAAGACTTTAGCAGTTTCCACTGTTTCTTCAATTCCTAGACCCTACACCCTCAATATTATGCGGAGTTTCCCAAAATTGGAGTTACCTGGTGGGGTGTCCGTATAATAGGAATTATAGTATATTGGTGTCTATATTCCCCCCCCTATTGTGGAAAACCACGATTTATCGAAGCCTAGCCTCTAAACCCGAAACCCCACACCCTAAACCACAAATCCTACACCCTAAACTCTAAACCCCAACCTAGACCCCAAGCCCAAAATCCTGAACCCTAGACCCTGAATCCCGAATCCCAAGCGCTAAATCCTAGACCCTAGTCCCTAAATCCTAAACCCTAAACCCTAAATACCAAATCCTAAACCCTAAGTCCTAAATCCAAAACCCTAAACCCCAAACCCTAATCCTGCGGCGCAAACCTTGCAGCGGTCAATGCCAGACGACCGGCATCCATGGCATCCAGGAGGCCGAACTGCTGAAGCCTTCTGGTGCTCTGGGATGGTAGGGTTTAGGGTTTAGGATTTAGGGTTTAGGATTTAGGGTTTACGGTTTAGGATTTAGGGTTCAGGGTTTAGGGTAGGGCATTTAGAGTCTTGACGTAGTTGTACCATAAACCACCAAAGCAGATCACTTTTAGGGAGTCCCACCAGTACGGCTACGTTAGCCTTTGTAAGCTCGGGGGTCACAATGCAAATCTTTTAGACAGGTGTTCTGTACCCCTACAAGGTCGCCAGTTGACCTCCGGAACGTGGATCCTCAAATAAGGAGAGTCCAATGATACGAGGAAACGGGCGCTTAACTATGACACAAGCTCCAAGAAAAGAAACGTGTAAACTGAGTTCGCTAAGTACTAGACACCAACCCCCAAGTTCAAAACTGGTCCTATAGACTATCAGCCCTTAAAAGCCCTAAGCGCGAAACCCTAAAACCCGACCCAAGGGCTCCTGTTTCGTTCCTTTGGGAGTTTGTTATGACTTTTTGGGAGAGGTTACAGTATACACCCCAAAGAGGAACTACATTGGAGGGTCTGGGTAAGCGCCTGAATTATCTGAGTCCTCGGCGCTTGTGTGAGATCTCGGGCGCTGAGATGCAGGCACTTGCCACCAGCCTAGAGTAGTCCAATCAATGTAGGTACAGCAGGAAACAAGGGTTCAGGGCTTAGGGGTTTGAGTTTTTCTATAACCATACCCAAGGGCTCCCATGTAGTTCCTGTTTGGGTTTGCTATGACGTTTTGGTAAGGGCTTATAATACACTACTCAAAAAGGAACTATAGGATTCTGGGTAGGGATGTGCAACTACGGGATACTACCTAGTCATACTCAGGGTATTCCCTTACTAGCACCTATTTGACTCAATTTGGCAAAGAATTCAGAGACACTTGTTGTAATGGTGACTGACATGCCACGATGACAGTTGTAATTCCAACAGGCGAGCGCACCCGACCCGTCCTTCGACCCACGTGCATATAATCACTTATTAGTCTCATCAGCAGCAGTATCTTCATCATGCAGTGGAGAACCTGTATGTCTGGTATGATACACGCATGGTCTTCGCATGCTCTCCTGCATCGCTATCACAATGACTTAAGAATGGCCGCGCTGGCCGCGCCTGCAAGGCAAACAGCTGCCGTGCAGAGCCACCACGGCGACGCAGCACCGTTCTGACCTTCCATGAAGGACTGAAGACTTGTTCAGCATCAGATGGACCATAATCTAAACGCCGCAAAGGGGGGATATATGGGGGATTGTATAGGGGAGTATATTAGGGGGTATTCAGGGAGATACAGTTCAGACCATAGCTAATATGATGGGCTAATAGTCGGTGAGATCAGGGAAACATGATTCCCATGAACGACCAGGCATTTCAACATCCCAACGGGTAAGGACTCCTTAAGCTTCCTCCATCCGAAAAAACGGTTCAGGGTTTTCCTGGGTTGCTGTCAAGGAACTTGAACTAGGTTATCATACTCTTTACATATACATATGTATATCTATAAACTAACACGGTTCCCCCAAAATAGTAACTTAATTTACGTTCCTCAACATCAACCCAGTTTTGCCGTGATCTCAGGGGTTAGGGCTCCAGGCCGCTGTTGTCCATGACCCTTGGTCATCACATTGGCGAGGCTCTCAAAATCTATGACTCTTGTCCGGGTTATATGGTAGTTTCCCAAAATAGGGGGACCCCAATATAGACCCAAGTATACTATAGTCCCTTTTATGGGGACCCCTAGAAAGGTACCCTTACTTTTGAGAAATCCCCAAAATGCTGGCAGGGATCCGAATTGTCTTTCTTCCAACAGGGATCCCTCGTACCAAAACTCATACGGCCATATCCCAAATTTGCGAAGCTCGGACTTAAGAACAAGGACCCTCAGACAAGATTCGCATCGGGGAGGGAGATCTTTCACACGTTCATTTAGGCTAAGTCAAGCAAACTCAACGTGTTGCGTATTTGAAGCAGTGCGAGATTACCTCCCTTCACCTCAGCTTGGCGAATTCAGGAATTCGACCCCCCCGCGCAGTGGCAACTGATGGTGGCAGCCTTGGCTATTGAGCTCTCCAGCCGCGCCTGAAGAATGTGATTTGCAACACTTTGGCTTAGAGGGTTTAGGCTTCATATGTAGGGATTAGGGTTCAGAGCTTCGGGGTCGAACATGGTGTACCAATTCCACTGCTACTTCTCCCTGCACTCACAAGGAGATGATCATGACCACTTGAATGAGGCCCATCACTTTTTTGTCTTGTAGCTTCAAGGGCAAAACCATGATGGCATGAAGGGGGCTGAAGCAGGTATCTACCTAGCTCTGAAATTGCAAGCAAGCTCCGAGGGCGTACTTATGGATGTAAGAATGCGTACTCCACTAGACCAAGAGCCTCTGAAGACTGTTGACCCCAAGGCGTGATCACCGGGCCTTGTGTCGGATGCTGGGCGGAAGCAGCAAAGCGGCTACGGATAGCGATGGCACCTTGGTAGCAGGAATGCTGACATGGAGGACGTCAATGACACGATGACGACAAGGACGACACCGCTGCAGCCGAGGAGGATGAAAATCATGATGATGATGATGATGAGGATGATCACACACAAACAACCGATGACGGACGGCAAGGTTGCTGGGAAAGCAATATACAAACCGTACCAGCACAGGTCGCAGTGCGGGCGGTAACGGTGAAGTCAGCGTGACTCTGAGCACACCCTCTGCTTCAACACGCTGACCTTTCGTCTAGCAACCAAAATCATGCTCATCATTTTCTAAACTATTGGGACTCGTCTGTCTTACAACTGACATTGACACCCGACAGTTGTTCTGATCTGAGAGCCTGGCAGGCCGTGTCTGCGCCCGACGTCTGCACTGCCGGACATTCTCCCACCACTCCAACCGCCTGATCTCTACAGCTACACCCTTCCCAGACCCCAAATGAGTCTAAAGATTAGATATCCTAGGATATTAATAGGGAATCTCCTTTTTTGAAAAGGCACCGTATAAAGTGTTTTGGGTGGTCGTCGTTCAGGCTTTCCCTTGTCGCAGCATTGGGCTTCGTTTCTTGTCATGGTCAAAACGGCACCCTCTTTATGAAGAGTTTAGGATGGTTCAGGCCTCAGGTCGGGGTCTTTGGTTTTGGGGTCTAACCAGAATGCTTTCACCAAACCTCCCCTTAGTAATGGGCCCTGCTGGGGGGGGAGTCACTCTCCGCTCTTCTCATTTCTCAACTCTTCCAGGTCTATTTCTGTGAGTGTGGGGTGTGGTCGAGAAAATAAGGGTATACTTCCACCAGTCTTTGCAAACTCTTCACAAAGCATGGTGTTGTGGCCCCTTATTGAGGGTCAAGGCTCATTTTAGAAGGCCCCCTATAATGTGTTTTGATTTTTGGGTCTTAGGAGAACCCAGAAAATCTCCTATAACCCCTACGGACCTCTGAACTGTGGGAGGCTGAGGGACTTTTATAGAGGGTCCCATCTTCTTTTTTGTGGGGGGCCTTTTTGTTAAGTGGGTATGCAATATACGGTATATACTTTACAGGGGGTCCCATATTTTGGGGCTTCTGTACGGATGGTATAGTGCTTATGGGATTCAACTCGTTTGCTTGAAGAAAAAGTGTACAGGACCTCTATTTTGAATTTCTAGGGGCGACAGCCCACCAGGGTATGTCGAGGCAAACGCCACAGTCCCCTCAGCATGCCTCATGACGGGTGAAACATGTTGATGCTGTTATTACATGGATATATATGTATATATATATTATACGCGTATATACGCATATATATATATACATATATACGTATGTAGACCCTAAACCCTAAGCACTAAATCTACTTTCATGGTTCCCTGTCAGCTTATGGAGCCATACAGTGGCAGACAACCCAAACTACTGTGACCAAGTTCCTGTACTTTTGGCAGACTTTCGCATCCTCATCTTTGAGCTAAAGCCACAGAGAGTCTCCTCACATGAGCCAGTCTAAACTCCTTAAGGGGGGTTTATATAGGGGATTATATAGGGGACCATTATAGAGGTTATTAAGGGGAATACTAGGGGTTTAGACTATGGCTCACATAAGCCCATGCTAGCCCTAGAAAAGCTGATGTAGAAGCCCACGGAAGAACCGGTATTATGGTCCCAGGTTTCTTGTACACTGATGGTATAGCAGGCCTCAAACAAACCTCAAAATAATCTTGATGATTTTTTGGCCAATACAGCATGCTGTCCCTGTAACAGAATTTGGGTCCCTTCAGCTGATGGCTCAACATCGCTAAGCCGGGAAGTCGGGCGAGTGAACATGAGGGCTGGTAGGGGGAATCACGGTAGAATTCTTATTGAGACCTACTCCTTCGATTCTTGAACCCCGTACACCCCTGCATAATGACAGTTTGTATCTCATGCTCCAGGTTCTTTTCCTTTTGATTCTCAGTCATAACGCGACTTCACTCCCCCCGAACCCTAAACTCTAAACCCTAAATAGTAGTTTCCATTTTTCCATTATCCTTATATAATCCCTGTATAACCCCTATATAACCCCTATATAATCCCTATCTAATCCCTATATAACCCTATATAACCCCTGTATAAACCCTAAACCTGGAGCAGCAGTGAGTCTCAGGTCTCTGCTCATCATGTTTGCTTCCTGTAAGGCAGAGGTCGACAGCGCAAAGCTCACGAGCGCTGTAGGAGACCTGTCAGATTTCTTCATGTTAGAGCTTATGGGGTGGTAATTGGGTAGTGTTTCGGGTTCAGGGTTGAGGTTGGGCCCCCACCCGGTAACAGACTATAATAGGGGTAATCTCAATGGTCGTTTCTGAGTGGGGGCAGTACCCAAGGTGGTACTTTAAAGGCCCCCCCTCCAAAACCATGCATAAATAGGTTCCCTTATACCGCGGTAGGGGACATGTGTGCAATAATTCCAAAGTGCCACCTAGTTTAGCATTTAACCATTTAATGTCAAAGTCTCAAAATGGGAGACTCACTCTATCACCCGCAAAACTCTTTGGGTGCGCTTCGCCCAAAACAGAAAATACAAAAGAAACAACACCAACTCTAACTTTTGCACGCTTGCGCTCATTGAGAGGACCATGGTTACCCGAAATGAACCCTAAATTGGTTCGCCAAGCCCCCAGAAGAGCCTCAGAGTCCGTCTAATATGTTCCGAGCCCCCCCAAAACCCTCAACTCCCAACAATCCTGACCCTCAACCGCTTATGTCAACATGTCACCCCTCTATAACTACTCCTGCACGTGCCCTGAAACCCTAAACCTAAATCCTGAATCCTATAAACTCTAAGCCCTCGAGTTAAAATTCCAAAGTCTATACCTTGGATACTGCCCCCACCCAGTAACAGTTTACAATAGGAGTAATACAAAGGGCTACATACGCCTGGGCAATATAGCCGCTTGCATCCCTTGAACCCTCAAACCTCCTTTACGCGGCCCTAGCTCCCCATGATCAAAGGGGGGTTGAAGCTTTGCTGATCATCATGTGGCCTCTGCGTCAACGAATCGGCAAAGCTGGCTGGCCTGCAGTGGAGCTCCCGCACTCAAACGCTTGGGCTTTAGGGTTTGAAGTTTGGGGTCTTGGTGTATAAGGGCTAGAGTTTGGCTTTTGGAGCTGGGGGTTTGTACGATTTGTCGCCTGAAGTTATGAGGTTTGGAGCTTTGGGTCGAGGGTTTCGGGCCACAGGTGAGCAGACATTGAACTTCAACTGTGCCATTGCAATATGGGAAGCTGACAGAGGACTAGCCCAGGTTTAAGGATGTTTAAGGCTTAGGGTTTCGGGTGAATTTGTGGTAAGCCGGCCGATGTAGGGAGATCAGAGGCTCACTACATAGGGTGATGCCAGGATGAAGTCTCAACATCGGGAAGATTTGCACATGTTCGATCTCCAGATTTTGGAGTCGTTGCAGCAGTGGGACATCTGAACAAACACAGGTCCCACTCTCTGGATCCTTAGAGAGAAAATCCGACTTTCTTTCAAATGGACTGCAACTGTTCTATCCCTAAAGCTCCAAATAGCACAATGTGGAGGGCCCAATGTAAGTGCTATATTTACAGGCTTCCAGCCCTAGGCTACATGAAGCCCCAAATTCTGCAAGAGAAAGTCCATGCTCAGCTGGGCTTCCAGCCGCAAAGGCTTGAAAGCTCGGACCAAGTGAGAAGTCGTTGCTGGTGTCCAGTGGCTGTCCTTCCAATGCCGCTGGAGCACGCCTCATAGCGGAGATGCTGCTGTTTGCAGTTGCTATAGAATGCCACAGGATACCTACTGAGATGCAACCTGTATATGGACATGCAAACAGACTCTAATTGGTGCTTTAATCTTGTAGTCGCTTCCCCAAGTAGTGTGCCATGTCTTCCTGACAATGCCGAAGACAAGAATAATAATAACAATTCCCCCAGAAAACTTGATTCCGAGCAACCATGTGTCGCCTGCGGCCCAAAAATCGACTGAGACACCAATAAGTCGGTTAACTTCAAA
This sequence comes from Symbiodinium pilosum, assembly GCA_905231905.1. Taxonomy (NCBI): domain Eukaryota; class Dinophyceae; order Suessiales; family Symbiodiniaceae; genus Symbiodinium; species Symbiodinium pilosum. Next base: position 40,930 of record CAJNIZ010016869.1, read on the forward strand.
CCTGCAATGGGCTTGTAGCCACCATTCCTCCCAAATTCAACTGCTCGTGCAAAATTAAAGCTCATCTCTGGACAATAGGTCCTGCGGAAAAAAGCATCATTTCCTGCTGAAGGAATTAATCTACTCAGGGAGGCGATTCGGTGCCGTGTTGTGAAAAAGGGAAATAATGAGGGACATTGGTTTACAGAACTTGTATATACATATGGTACACACACAAACTATAGCTTGTAAAACATGCACAAGCTTCGAGTTTTGCTACTCTCCAGGGCAAGAGCAATGCAACGCCCATGGCGAACGGCGGCCTGCTATGAAGAACCTTGGGATCATGAGGGATCATGAGCTGCAAAGGGGCTTCGGGTCTGGGGTTTGGGATCTGGGGGGGAGTTGCAGTTCAGAGCTCTGGGAATTGCATGTGGAGATCAGAACCCGGGTGCCTTCAAAGTTTGGCCTTAGAAGGTTCTTCCGGAATCCTTCTGTGCCTTGTAAATTAGGGTAGTGCACAGTGCACCTGAGGCAAGTGCTACGCATAGGTTATGTTGCACCGCGTACACAAAAGCAGGTTGCATGGCGCATTGCAATAAGCATGTCGAACAGGTCTTACCCATGAGATGGAGACTTAAGTCGACTGCAGATGTAGTCGCCCTTAAGTAGATAGAATATGGCTTTGGCTACATGATAATAAGATCCCCATATGCCCCATATTCTGTCTACTTAAGGGGATTACAGACTTTAATTTTCTTGGAGCAAATTCACGATGAGTCCAAGAACGCTTAAAGGAGCCATCTTCGATAGGGATAAGCGCAGCAAACACAGAAAGCCCCAAACATGAGCTGATCAAACAGGGGCGGCCCTTGAAATTCCTATAAAGGAGGTTGCGGCATAGCAGCTGCTCATCGGTTCAGGGCTTAGGGTTTGGGGCTTAGTGTCCAGCTGAACACTAAAGCTTCAACCTTGAACCATAACATAGAAAAAGCATGAACCCCTCAACCCTGCAGCCCCAGATACATGGAATTAGTATAATGCCAAAAGGCCAACACAAAACCAAACACAACTCCACACAAAACTCGCACCAAACTGAGGATATGAACCCCATAAAGTTCTCTGAGCTCTAAACTCTAAAGTCTCAAGCCTAAGCCCCAAAAATCCCAAACCCTAAGCCATAAACCCGAAATTCCACAAAACAACTGCAGGCAAACCTTAAACTTTGGAGCCCAAAGCTTACAGCATGGGGAGAACTCAGGTAACTGCAGCTCGCAGGTGCCTAACAGACTTAGCCAAAGATTTTGGGGGATGTAGGGGGTTGGGGGTTTAGGGTTTAGGGTTCAGGGTTTAGGGTTCAGGGTTTAGGGTTTAGGGTTTTTGGGGTTATATAGGGATAATGGAAAACAAAATGGAAACTACTATAATGGAAAATCAAATGGAAAAGAAAATGGAAAATGACATGGAAGCTAGGGAAGATAAGGGAATGTCGGGGGTTGGGGTTTAGGATTTGGACTTCAGATCTGGAAGTGAAGGTTTTGGTTCAGGGGTTTTGGATTTAAGGCGTGGGATTAGAATCTCGTGTGTGTTTTTTTTGTAGCTTGGTGTTTTGGATTTAGAGTTTGAGCTTTGCGGGTTTGGGGTTTAATGGTGGCAGTTTAGGGTAGAGGGCATGGGTCCGAGGATGCACTTTGGGGATAAGGGTTCAGCTGTCTCCAAAATTAAGCCCTAAACCCTAAGTGGCGTTTGGGCTGGTTTAAGCAGGCTTTTGAGGGTTCAGGAATTCTTGGCTAGGATCCCCCCTAGCCTCAGACGAACAAAAGTTTCCCTTTTGAGTATTCACGGTTTAGGGTTTATAGGGTTCAAAGTATAGGTTATTTTGATAGAGAACGTAGGAAGTTCAACAGTTTGAGGCTTTAATTTTCAGGTGGTCCACGATGCCTCTCACCATTCCGGTACCCCCAGAAAGGGAAATACAAAATTCCTGCTATCCCAAAATCCTAGAACTCTAAAGCGGTAAGCAGAGGATTATGGAGGCCATCTTTCAAGGATTTTTTGGTGCATTTCGGGTAAGTCCAAATCTCCTTTAGCTTCAGCGACTTGAACTTCGCAGTGGTTGAACTGACAGAACTTCGGCAATTCTTGAATGGGAAGCACTAAGATTATTTACTATATAATCTTGGATCCCGACAAATGTTTGGGACCTTACTTGTGCGAAGCTTCGCCAAAATGAACGATTTTGCACCCCCCCGGTTCGTTTGGGAGCCCTAAATTGTGACTAATTAGGTCCCTTTTTTTGGGGGGAGGGAGCGCTGCACTAGCTAGCACCCCACGTCAGCAATCATAGGAGACTAGAAACCCATGGTCGCAACTTGGGTCTTGCCTACTCAGGTTTTTGGAATCCGTAGCCTAGCAATTAGCCTAGCAAGCAATCTAGCATTCCGTTCGGTCAGTGGTGCTTCAGAAATCGGAGTCTGCCCGCCCATGGTTCATTCTTGACATCAAGCCCTCAAAGTGGGCTTCTTCGGACTTCGGTCATGAAGTATAACTGTAGGGCATAGGATATCTGAAGGTTCACGGGTACTTATAAGTTAAGTTAAGTGGGGTTGTTAGTCGCCGAATTTATATTATGACAATAGCTATGCTCAACATTCCATGTACAACACCCCCCCAATCATTGAACACCCCCAATCAGTGAAAACATCACCTTCAAGCGAATGCTATTACAGAGGGTACGCAAGTAAGTATCTTAGGGGCAACATTTGCTGTCTTGGACAAGGGCTAGCATTTTGACGACACCCCGCATTACCTAAACAACAATAGGACGAACCTGTGCAGAGATTTACTACCACTACGAATACTGCTAATATAAGTATATATGATCATACTTATTGCCGCACGAACTGAGTAATAGCTGTTTTTGGCGACATGTTCTATCTCCTTGATAGGCGAAACTTATTTCCTGGGATTTGCAACTCACAACGCAAACATGACGTGAAGTATACAATGGATCCATGCACTGGCCATCCGGGCAGCAAGCATGAAAGCATCGAACACAGAAACGGTACCAACCGCCCCAAGCCCCGATACCTTGACTTCTGCCCTCATTCTGACCTGTTGCTTCCCAGCCGAAACCCTACACCCTGAACCCTACACCCTCAACCTTGATTGAATCCAAGCTGCTCAGCTTCAAAAAGAGACACCAAGCAGAAGAAGCGACCAGGCTGAATGGGACACCTTATGGATATCCCGATGTGGTTCACAATTCAAAGTTTAATGTTCAGGATTGAAGGTTGAAAGATTGGGGCCCGGGAGGTAGGGTTCAAGGCTTAGAAGCTCTTCTGGCTTACAGCTTAGGTTTTAATCTTGTTTGGGATTTGGGATCAAGGTGTAGGCCCATGGCGTAAATTATCGTATGATTTGGAAATTGTCCATACTTGCCCATACTGAATCCTCAATACGCAACCCAAAAACTTGATTTGTACTCTACACCCTTCCCTGAGAATCCCTAAAAATCACCCTATGTTGGGCACTTGCTTCAGTTGTGCAATTTGACAGTGCGCGCCCCAAACACCCCGCAAGCCCTAAAACCCGACTGTGGATACCGAGAACAAAAGTTTATCTCCCGAAGGACTTAGAACCTCTGCCACTCGTCAGTCTGAATTTCCGGAAGATCCTGAGTTCAACTATAAATCCCAACCTTTGGCTTTTCATCAACCAACGTGGATAAGCCTAGCCCCCCGCAAAGGTTGTCGAAGCAACATATATTGACACCACCAAGCAAGCAAGGACTTACCAGTGTGGTTTATACTCCAGATGAAGCCGATTTGCAAGCCTGCAGTTGTCCTTTGGGGATACAGGATAACTTATGCTACTTGTTCCTCCTCAAGGTTTCGCAGTTGGCCCCTTTGATGCTTCAGCTTTGGAGGACGGACGAGGAAAGTTGCACAGGGAGGCCCATGGCGTTGCCTTTTGCGCTGCAGAAGGCAACATGCTAAAGTTCCCTTGTCACGCCTGAAGTTGCATGCTGTAAGGATTCTGAACAGCACATCTCATGCCCAAAGGCATTGTAAAGCGTCAGAGGACTCTGCGCGTCAACACTCCCATGTTGTTTTTGCAGGGGCTGCTCAGCAACTCCAGGCAGCATCTTTCGCAGATATGTTTTGAAATTTGCAGCAACCTTGACGGTGAAGCAACCACCAACAACTTGAAAGAAGGAAACAATTACATTGGTGAAACATTCTCATATGAGCTGGAGCTGTTCAATGCTGCTCAATTTGGTCACATTATATGCCGCTTGTATGCCCCATGTAAGTACTAGGATCAACTCTTGAAGATTGGGGTACATCAATAGAACATCAGACCTCAGACCTCAAACGTTTGCAAAGAGATTAGGACACGGCTCTGTTCCGCTCATACCAGACCATCTCACAAAAGCGTGGGTATGTCGTTCATGAACGTCAGTTCACAGTGATTACAACGGTTTGGCGCGGTAGCTTAAGCCACTTTGCGAAACCATCTCCCTATCCCAGCTCATATAGCCTCGTGACTGCTGCCTTGATGTGTCTAGCGGCATCGGCTACAGCAAATTTAGCGGAACTAGGCCCGGAAAATGAAAGAGTTTCCGGACTGCTGTTTTGGACTTGCGCCAAGACCATCTTACATGTCAAGGTCTGATAACGAGAGCCTTTCGCACATGGGCTGTGCGAAGAAATGCTGCGCCAGGACCAAGCCAGCCACAGTTAGGGAAGGGGAACTGGATGAACATATGGGCTGACACCAACAAGGTCCAGCCTTCTTTCTGGAATTTTGTCCAGCACGTCGAGATCTCTACAGGTGCGTCCAGGCAGGGACTCACTGCTGGGTGGCAGGTGTTGCATACTTGACAATCTCCAATGTTCGTTGAACAAAGAGCAGCACGATTTGCAGGTATTCCTACAATCGTGAGGCCGTGGAAGCACGGCCCGCCAGATTCTGAGTTGCCTGGCCCTGGTCATCCCTTGAACCATGTCAAAAGTCAAGGGGAGCGGTTCAAAAGGATGATGGTGGGAATGAAAAAGAGCCTCGGCCTCATGCCGCTCCTTCCCTTCCTCATCTTCTTTTGTCCTCCTCTCCTGCAACTCCGAACCACCCGCCTGCCAGGCACTCCTCTGGGCCGTGATGGCCTTTCCGTCCATGGTCCTTGTCATCATCCTCAGGATCTTGTTCCATGTCCGGAAGCTCCGGGTGTGTGTGTGTGTGTGTGTGTGTGTGTGTGTGCTTTTGGCCCCCTCCTGTTGTTCTTGCATGCCCGTCTATACTGTAGGAGAATTCTGGAGGGTGTGGAGGTGGAAATACTCCTCCTCTTCATTCTCACCACCCTTATCATGAAGCACCCTCGCTGCCCGGGCGTCTTCAGCAGTGATGTTTGTCTGCGGGATGATTGGTAATTGTGCCAGCTGGCCTTGGCCCCAGCAATCATTGGGCTTCGGGTGCCCAAGGCAGCAGCACGAAGTACCCATGCCTCTTTGCTTGACAATTGAAGCAAGATTGTTCGAGATTCCGTAACACTCAGAGTGGCATGAAGAATATCATATTCAATAACTTCGGCAAACCCTGTGGGAGAAGGCCTTCGTGATTGTTCCCACAGTCCGTGCACTCAATCAAACCCTTGTGATCCAGAGCGGCACGAGTTGTGAGTCATGAGGAGAGTGCAGGCCGCAAACTTGGATGGGGATTCTGCGTCCGTATCAGATGCACAAAGCGCTCAAGCATGTGCCAACAAACACCCTAGAAACAGCCCAGTTCCTTCTGCAACGCCTCTTGACTCAGAGCCCTGGCTCAATCATCGGTTCATAGTTGAGACCACAAATCAGCCTGCAGGAAACCGGATCCTGGAACTAGAAAACTCCAGACATCTCGATTTGAGCAAGAACTCCTAAAGCCTCAAACCCCCAACAATGCATCTTAACAGCCTTTTACCCTGAACTTGAACTGCCCTCCCCTTCGAAATGCTAAGCTTCTGGCGTGGGAGCTTCCGACTGCATCAACCGGCTGAGGTCTGCCACCGTCCTGTCTCTGGAATAATTTAAAAGGCTTTTCAGGTTGCAGCCATGGCGCAACATCAATGAGGGCAATGATGGTAAACTCAACAGCAATGCTAGCAAACCCATTACGACAGAAGCTGCAGCCGGAGCCGCAGCCACCGCAGCAGAAACGGCTGCCGCGGTGGCAGCGCTAACACCTATAGAATCCCTTACAGAACCCCCTTTAAGGAGTTTAGACTATAGCTCAACTGGCCTCCACTTCGAAAGGTTCGGCAGCCCACAGGCTTGTAGATGCAAGCCTTAGCGTTTAGGGTCTAGGGTATCTCACTACCCAACTAGACCCAAATGCTGAAGGCTGGTAGTGGGGGTCCAAAGAGTTCCTCAGCCGCCTGTGGTCTCACAGGAGTACGTAGGCTCAAGGGCTTGGGGGATATATCAAGGGCTTGTGTTTTTTTTTCGTATGAAGCCAGTATGATATAGAATAATGGAGAGCCAAATGCAAAGAACATGGACAATGGAATTGATCATGGATTATCTATGGATTTAGAAATAGCAGAGCTACGGAGGTCACTGTGGGGTCCCTTTTGAAAGGTCATGGGAATTAACTAATACAGGGAGGTTCATGATCTTTTGGCAACAGAGGAGTGAAGATCCACCAAAACACGTCTTATGGACACACTGTAGGGGCTTAATTGAGGTTTGCGTGGTTTGGGGTTTAAGGTTTCGGGATCCCAGCCCTAACCCGAAACCCTGAAGCAGGAATCCTAGGCCCTTACCCCAAACCCAAGATCGCTACACCCCTGAACCGGCCTGAATCTTAAGTGTAAGAGGCCCGGGCAAACCAGAAAAGGATATTGCCTGGCTGTAGCTTGGGTTTATCGCCGCCTGGACCGCACTAAACCCTACCGGAACCGCTATGAACCTGGCATGATCCCAGTTTCCGTGTCATTTCCGTTATCATTTCCATCTCATTCGCCATTGTTGCGGTATTATCACAAAAACCCCAAACCATGAACCCTCCTTTCCTTTCTCCTTACCTGAGGGCAAGATTATAATAGTAACAATAGGAGTTCAAATGACGGTAGTAATACAAGTGGTAACACCAGTAATAGTACCAGTAACAGTAATAGTAACAAGAATAGTAATAGTAATAGTAGTAGTAATAGTAAACTCCTAATACTCCCCTACACCCTGAACCCTCAAGATCTGAGTTTCCAACATTCCATGAGGGCCTTGGCCTGTGCTTCTGTGAGCTCCTGGCATTTATCTAAATTCCGTGTTGGAAGCATATTGGAAACAATAGTTTGTATTAACGCCAATGAGATCTTTGCCTCTGATTGAATACCCCTCCTACAGATTCCTCCGATTCAATATCCCCTGCTGCACATACCCAACAGGATTCCCATGAAGATCCTTAGCATTGCCTATAGATTCTTTCCTCTGGCTTTTCGTCATGACCTCATAATTCAATGTCCTCCTGATAAGGATATCAATAAGACTTCCATGAGCACCCATAATTATTCCTTAAGAATCCTGCCTAGAGCTAGAGCCTCCTCCGGTACTCTTGGTTCAGTGCAGACATCCAGCAGAAATAGGGATGAGGATCCCTGGCAGTGTCCCCAAGTACGGTGGACCCCCCACCCTGTAATAGTGACTATAAGGGATAATACGGATCATATTAGGGTGCTCTTATATTCCTATTATATCTTTCCCTTCTTGTTCCTGGTGCGGATCCCTATTAATCATGAAGTTCCCCAATCGAGATTCCTAACGAGACTTCCAGCTACTATTGGAACTCACGGTTGTGAAAAGGACATTCATGAAACGGTTTCAATCTTCAGAAACCAAGGCTTATGGTAGGGTTTAGGGTTTAGGGTTTAGTGATCTTGAATATGAGCTTCGAAGGCGGGTGCAGGATCAAGTATGCAAGAAAAGTGTTCCATTTAATAATCAAACTTTATTTCTACTGACGTCTTAAAGAACCATTTCACAAAATCAGTCAAAGAAATAACATACAAGCAACACACTTAAGTAGAACCAATGGAATCCAACATCCTCTTGACTTAGGTTCTTGATATTCCAGACCAATTCATTGATATTTTCTTCCCCCTGGGAACCCTATTAGGGCCTACTTGCAAGTTTGACCAGGCACATCCTTTTTCAAATTAAAATCTGGATTCTCACTAAGAGACGGAAGGATACTTATGGACCTTTGTTAGGCATTCTCCATGAGAGCCTCACTGTTGATATGTACTAGGAGTTTTTTGAATACTAGAACGTATAAGGAAATCGTATTTCACAAGTTCAATGAAAGAAACAACATGTAAGCAAAAGAAATAAATTGAACCCATGAAATGCCCCATCCTCTTCCCTTAGCTCATTTCCTGATATTCGAGATGAGTTCATTGTTGTCTTAATCTGGTTGGGAACCCTAAAAGAGCCTGACCACCAGCTCAACCAGATATATCCATATCAAGAATTTAAAGCCAGGATTCCTACGAGGAGACCGAAGGATACTCATGGACCCTTGTTAGGCGTTCTCCACGAGAGCTCTACTCTTGATCTGTATTGGAAGTATTTCGAATTTATATGTCCACGCAAACATATAGAAAAGGGCCTTAAAGAAATTTAGATAATTTCGGGATTTCCGCGCTGTCATTTTCAACTAGCAATTTCACGGGCTTGTAAGCCAGAGTGTATATCAAAACCCTTCCAAGGTGATTTAATCAAATTATGGACTTCTTCGGTGTCAATAAAAACCATGGTTTTCTTTAAGATTCTACAGTAGCATTCAACTTAAGATAAAGCATGCATTATTGAGTTGAGGTCAGTGTTGGATTTCAGAGAACATTTCAAGTCAAACCACAATAACTGCGACAAAAAATATATGAAAATCCATATTTACATGTTTCTAGTCTTCAATATTTCCGGGGTTCTCATATGCTCATGTTTCAGCATTTAGACTCTTTGACTTTCCATATGTCCACATTTCGACATTTCCACGTTTCCAGATTTCCACATTCCCACATTGCAAATTTCCGCATTTGCAGCCCCCAACTTCACACATTTCCACATTTCCACTTTCCACATTTGCAGCCCCCAACTTTCCACCTTTCCACATTCCACATTGTGGCCCCCATGCTTACGGAATTGGGGAAAGTTAGGGGCTGCAAATGTGGAAATGTGGAATGTGGACCTGTGGAAATTTGGAGTTTGCAACTGTGGAAATGTGGAATGTGGAAAGTTCAGGGCTGAAAATGTGGAAATGTGGAAGTATGGTATCGAAAATAACAGAAATGTAGATTCACTTTAGTTAAGTGTTGGGGGTGTTCAGAAAAATAGATCCCACCTTCATATCCACCCCCTCTCCACATCCCGCCACAACCCAAGAGCCCTTGTCAGCTTCTTGAAGAGGAATTTTGGCAAAGCATGGGTCTCCTGGGGGCTGGATGGGGGGGGGTAGCATATGTATGTATGTTTAGGGTTTAAGGTTTAGGGTTTAAGGGTTTAAGGTTTAGGGTTTAAGGGTTAAGGGTTTAGGGTTTAAGGCTTTCTATGAGTTTTATACTGATTGCAATCTTGCTTCCAACTTTTGGGGGCATCGGCCGCAAGGGATACTGGGTGTCGGGCTTGCTGTTCGGGCATAAAAGGACCCATGGCTATCAGATGACTCTTTTGGGATCCTGATTGTAGTGGTTAGGGTTTAGGGTGTTAGGGTATCAGGGTTACCAAAACCTTATGATTATTGCTTGCTTCAATGGCGGTATGTGCAGCAGGTCTACTTCTGCTTCTACTCCTCCTACTCCAACACTAGCCCTAAACCCTAAACCCGCCTTGACCTCAACCCTCAACCCCTAAAACCTAAACCCTAAACCATCATGCCTTTCCTCTACCCTCCCTTCAGCGGCTTGAAGCCTCTACGCCCTCCAGCTCCAACGCGTTCAGCGACGCGCGAAGAGCATCGGAATCTGAGGCGATCGCCTGAGAAAGTGATGGAAGGAACCCTGGGAATCCAAATACTATTTCAGGGGATAAGGTTTAGGGCCTAGGCTTTAGGATGTAGGGTTTAGGATTTAGGGTTTCCAGGGCTACGAGTTAGGTAATATTTGCAGACTCTAGACTCGCCCAATGTAGATTAGCAAAAATTGTACTTGTGGAATTTTGAGGGACATCTCTGTGATCTAGGAAGGCTCAGTGCCTTGGACTTAGGTTTAGGGGTTAGGCTTTACCAAAACCCCAAAAGTATGTACAATAATGGCCTTTACGGCGATTATTAAGGGTTTAGGGCCATTATTTTACATACTTTTGGGGGTTAGGTAGGTGTGATGGTTTTAGGGTTAGCTAGGGCGTTGAGGTTCGCGGCTAGGGGTTGGGAAGAAAGTTGTCAATCCCATCAGCCGTTCACGCCTATTATGTTGCCAGAGGGGCATCAGGCCCTGTTTAGATACCACTCAAGCAAAATTAGCGGTGTAGCTTTCAGGTGTTCAAGTTCGGGGATTGGAGCTGAAGGGCTTTCCAATACAGGAATGACACAAAGCCTTCAAAGTCAAGAAACAAAGAATAGTGATAGTGACCATCATGATGAATGAAGACACGATGCACTCTTAAAGCTAAGCACAGCATGGCAAACACCAACATTTGAGCACTTCCTTTCCTTCGGGGTTTGTGTGTTAAGAAAATAAAGCCCCATATACACCCATCATTGCAGTTTCAATGTTCTTTTCCATTTTCCCTATATAACAGTGTCAAGGATCGCCGAAAGTTGATAGTGCACCTGCGGGCGATGACCAGATAAGCGAGTCACTGTGCAGGCTGGTAGTCCCTTGAAAAGGGAATGTAGGGATAATTGATGATACTTGAAAACAAAAGGGAAACTACTAGAACATAGTAGGGTATATGTTGGCGTTATATTGGGATAGTGGAAAAGAAAATGGAAACTACGATTGAGGGTTTTAGGGTTTAGGGTTCCATGACCTTGCCGGCGACCGCCTCAGAGTACTGAAGAGGCCTACCTGATTTACCAACATAATGGTTTCCCTAAACCCTACACCCCTAAACCCTAAACCCTAAACCGCGACGCAGAATGCCTACATGCTTATGGTATCTTAACATGATATTGGCAACCCTTTAAGTTTCTACATTGGATGTGTTTGAGAAGTTCTCGAGTCACGGGCCGCCATACGATGAATAAAGGAAGCCCAATACTACACCTCCCTACAATCTCTACACCTCCCAAGGGCCCTGACCTATCTAGGGTTGAGGGTTTAGGGGGGGGTTGGGGGTTTTGGGGTTTAGGGCTTAGGGTGTAGCTTCATCTGCATGATCTGATAGGTGGTCGTCTACCCCCAGCTGCTCACGGCGACCTAACGATCTCAGCGACGGAGCACTTTCAAGTTCTGATTCGAAAAGGTTTCGTTCTTCAAAGAGCTACTGTAGTGAGGCTCCCTAAAGCCTAAACCCTAAACTCAGATGTTTGGGCTTCAAGTTTTCAAGCTTTGGACTATCGGGCTGAGATCTTCGTAGGCCTAATTAGAAGGTTTAGAGCAGGCTAGGATTTTATGACCATAAAAGGGATATAAAACCAAGAAATCAAAGAGCACTTACCTTCCTAGGGCTCCTTTTAGACTGCTCTTTGATTCTGTTTACCCTAGGTCAAAATCCTAACCTGGTTTAGAGTACAGCAGGAATGCAGGGTGAGGACAGGGGACGCTGGGGACAGAGGTTGACAGGGTTTTGGTGTGCATGGAGGAGCCCAGAAAGTCCAATAGTCTTCACTTAGGGAATGTACCGTACATGATACTAGGCCCCCTAATACCGATTAAGAGATATTGGAGTTTCCGGGAAATCTTGCCTCGCCCTACTCAGCACCCTAGTTGCAGAATGCGTAACTAGGGAAGTTTCGGTATCCAAAGTGGTGGGAAATTTTCTCCATCCATATGTTGTCTTTCCGGCTGCCTGTGGTGTCCTCGTGCTCTTGCTGTACGTCCTCAGAACTGGGCAAGTCATAGCAACTTCACCCCAGATGGCGATGTTTGATGATAGAATACTTTCTAAATACTTTTGCAAGAGCGCGCAGCTGTCTTATACAGAAGCCTGAAGAAGTACCAGTCATATAGCTTAGGTGGTCCCCCAACCCAGTAATGGTGGCTTGAAGGGCTAACAAGGTTTACATTTTGGTCCTTTTATATTCCTAATATACCACTATTACAGGGTGGGGGGGGGGGTCTTTCTAAAGTATATTCCTACTTTTCTTGTCTGATTATCGTACAGGGTACTAAATAGACCCCAAAATCAACTTGGTAATTTAGTTGCTCAGATGCTGAGACGTCCCAACGCATTCTGGTGGGCCCATTTTGCGGTCCTTTCCACTGGTTTTGCTTTTTTTTCTGGGGGGGAAGCATGTTCCTCATTTATCCTCAGTACTTGCCCACTCTGCACATAAAGTAGACGTTCCATGCCCAATACCCTGGTCTCAGCGGCTGTAGGCCAGTGAGCCTTTGTTATTTTGTTACTGGGACCTTAACACGGAAAAGAACTCCTGAACCTTGAGCCATATTTGCAACTGATATACCTTACGTCATACTTGGGTTTCTAGCAGTATCAGTCAGAGTATTTTCCTTAGTGAAAGTTCATTGTTCTTCCCGGTTACACCCTGAACCCGACATTCCCCAAGGGCCCCAAGCTTGAGAAGCCCACTAAACCCCTAACCCTGTTGAGGTTATCTCCTCGGTTGGAGGATTGCTATGCGGCCATGAATGCCTTTCCACTCCCCTAACATTGACTGTTGCCCATTTTGGTGGCTGTTAGGGAGCTTAAGCTAAGTTACAATCATAGTCTATAAGGAAGCCCACTCCTTCATTACCCCAGCATAACCCCAATGCGTACCTGCAGTAGTTTCCATTCTATTTTCCATTTCCCCACTATAGCCCCAATGGGTACCTGTAGTAGTACTAGCTTAGCTTACCCTAAACCCCAAACCCCAAACCCTAAACCCCAAACCCTAAACCCCAAACCCCAAACCCTAAACCCTAAACCCCAAACTATGGTAGCTCAATTGCTGGATGCAAGATTACCTGGTAGGAGCGATCGCTCCAGATCGCTGATAAGCTGCCAGGAGCCCAGAGAGAGCAGAAAGTCCAATATTCCCTAATTAGGGAACATAGGGTTTAGGGTTTAGGGATTGGGGTATAGGGTTCAGGGTTTAGGGTTCAGGGATTAGGGTTCAGGGATTAGGGTTTAGGGATTAGGGTTTAGGGGTTAGGATTTAGGCTTTAGGGATTAGGGTTTAGGGATTAGGGTTTGGGGATTAGGGTTTAGGGATTTGGGTTTGGGGTCCGATATTCCTTAATTAGATTTCTCAAGCTTGAGGCCCTTGCAAACCCAGAGGAGATGTGCTGGGTCGCTAGTCAGAAGCTCAAACTACGTTACGATAATATGCAGGTATGAGCAATACTCTAAACCCTGAACTCTAAGCCTCAATAGGGTATAATGGAACCTAATGGAGTTCTTAGAGCAACACAGTCGCGGGGGTAGAAGTTAATTTCATCTCCTGCCAAAATATTAAGACCCCCGCCCGATATTACAGATTCCTTGGTTGTTTACCGAGAACACCTTTCGGGAAGCCGGCAAGAAAGCTTTAGGTAAGCCCACTGCAATGTTCAACTTTAATCCTCAAAGCCCCACACCAAGCACTGTAAAGACCCTTCTGGCCCCCAATGCGTTTGACGCAAGAAGTTCTGCACCTAGGGTTCAGAGTTTAGGGTTTAGAGGTTAAGGGTTTAGGATTTGGGTTTAGGATCTAGCACCAGTGTCAGAAGAGAGCCGCGCCCCAGAAAGTAAGTGAGACTCAGCGGCTGTCTCCTGCGCGAGTTTCTGAACGTGAACCTTAAACCCTAAAGCCCTACACCCTACGCCCTAGACCCTAAAACACTAAACCCTGAACCCCTA
>CAJNIZ010016869.1:70220-92961 GCA_905231905.1 Symbiodinium pilosum
CTGAACCTTGGACCCTAAACCCTAAAATCCTACAACAGCACTAGGGTTTAGGTTTTAGGGTTCCGTGTGTAGGGATTAGGGATTAAGGTTTATGGATGAGGGCTTAGGGCTAAGGGATTAGAGACACTAAGCCCGACACCCGTGAGCCCTAGCCCTACACCTTTGTGTGGTCGTTGGGGCTCTCACACAGCCATCAACTGCCAGGTTCCCAAGCGTCCTTGCTGCGCAATGACCTGACTGCCTCCAAGGCCCTCTCAAAAGATGGAAACCCAGGGTTCAAACGTTCAGGGGTTGAGGGTGTTTGGGAGTTAGATATTCTAGGTTCGAGGAATTTACATCACCGTAAGCTGTTTAGGAGTTCTGGAAGTAGGGTTTAGGGGCGTACTTGAGCTTCAGGGTTTAGGGAGTTCCTGTGGTTGATACTAAAATCACTGCACGCACGGCCCTAATATAGTGTAACACCCCAATTCCCAGAACCCTAAACCCTAAACTGGGTCACGCCGGGTGTTGAGAATCAATTCAAGCGTATAATGGAGGGTCCCAGTACCCAATTTATGGAGCGTTGGATCCCAAAGCTTTCAACCTGAATGATTTTCGGTGCATAAAGCCCTTGTATTTGGGTATGTGAACCCTCAGTGACCCCAAACCCCAAACTGCATTAATTATAAATTAAGCCCTGAACCCTATTCCTCAGCTGGGTGGGCTCAAGGGTCATTTTTGCAGGCTGCACGGCCTACTTGAATGGTCCGGGGGACTTAGGAAGTAAACCTATAGGCGCCTATAAGCCACATGGTATCCTCATGTATCTCCATGAATGATCCAATCACTAAGTCCCATGACCCTAAGCCTTGAACCCTTTAACCTTAAACCTTAAACTTCAAACTATTCAGTACTTACTAAATGCTCACGACCCTCCAAGCAGTATAGAGTGAAGGTCGCTGGTTTCAGCTGAGAGGGTTCAGAGCAATTTACAATTAGGGTTTTTGGCTTAGGGTCTGAGCTTGTAGAATCCCTTAACCTACCGGGGGGGTTAATGGAAAGTAAGGGATTACATTATCATGCCAGGGGTTCTGTGGTGATCATATTCTCTTATCCCCTACTACCCCCCAGTACGTAAACACTATCCAAGGTATCCTTCCATACCCTAACCCAAAACACCAGACCCCTAAACCCCAAACCCTAAGCCCTAAACATTAAACCCTAAACCCCAAACCATAAACCCTAGAAGCTTCATCGAGGCCGAGGAGATCAAAACCCCTACATTCCGAGGTGAACTCCCTTTGGTTTCGGTGTTCCCGTGTTCCAACACAGCCCAATCCCTTAAGTCGGGAACATGGGGATTTGGGTTTGGGGTTCAGGATTTAGGCTTTTGGGTGGGGTTACTGTTTAGGCCCGATATCGCTTAATCAGGGAACATACCTTACATCATGTTAGAGATTCTAGTGCCATTTAGGGTATATTCCCTAATCAGGGCACTTCCTGGGTAAACCCTAAACCGTGTTTCTTCTTTTTGGCAATGGCAAAATTTAAGGTTTGTCGGACGAAAGGTTCTACCTAGACGGTCCTAGTTTAGGGTTTATAGGGTTTAGGGCCCTGACGGGGCAAAAACAATCACCAAGTCAACTCACCAACAAGATGTTCAGGTTTAGTCGAGGTATATACCAGCATTGTACAAAAGTCCAGGACCAAAATGTCATGGCACGTACCTAGGCTTCTTTACCAGCATGTTGGCTTAGGCTTAGTTGTAGTTGTTGAAACGGATGTTCGTATATTGCCCAAGAAAGCCCCTAGAACAACCCTAGAAGGCACTGGTAGGAGTCCTATGGCAAAGATCCAGCCCGAACGGCATCTTGACACGCACGCTGTGTCAGGATCGGTTCGAGGAAGAAGACATGTGGGTCGCGGGCCCAAAGCATTGATCACGCTAGTCCGCTCCCTTAATCATCAAACACTCCAATGCCTCAAGCAGGGGTCAGCGGTATGTGTTTTGGGAATGTCCCTAAACCCTACCCCCGAATATGCTAAAACCATTAATCCCAAACTGCTTATTGTGTTGGAGTGCGGGGGGTTGTTGTTACGGCTGATGACTTGAATGGTGTAGGCCAAGGCCCGAACCATGCGCCTTTTCTGGTTTTCTGAGTCTTGAATATCCTAGTAAGCCCAGTATCCCTCAAGCAGGGAACCTACGTACCGTGGATAATACTAGGATCCCTAACTAGATTTAAAGGTATACTATCTTATCCTAAGGTCCTAAACCCCAAACTCTACAATCCATCCGTTAGGGTATATTCCCTGATTAAGGTATATTGGTTAGGTGGACCCCCCACCCAGTAATAGTGACTATAAGGGATAATACGGATTACATTAGGGTCCTCTTATATTCCTATTATACCACTATTACAGGGTGGGGGGGTCCTCCTAATATATTGGGCTCTCTGGATGGTCTCCTTATTGGGCTGATACGGCTTGATACGGTACATGATGGATGGAGGACATCGTGCACTACTTAGTCTCCCCAAAAAAATTCACTTGCCATGATTGCGGCTACAGAAGGGTGGTGCAAGATTTCCTCTATCCACAGTAGAATCGGTTATAAGTAAGGATGCCGAAGTAGAGCTCCACACAAGGGGCCCATGGTTTCAACCCAATGGGACATTAAGATCTAGTTTCAGGATGCCCTCAGTTAGATACTCCTCAAACCCTGCGGCGCAAGCGCCAAGCTCCGAAAACCCATTCCAGGTTGAACTCTGAACCTTTTTAGGGTTTAAGGTTTAGGGTTTAAGGTTGGCGGTTTAGGGCTTAACGTGAACTTAAAACACTAGCCTCTAAATCCAATCCCAAAGCGTCCAAAGTCTATAAATATCACAGGCTCCCCAAAGCCCTAATAACAGTTCGTTGTATAAGAATCCTAAAATGTGATTACTGTATGGTCCACCCTAAACCCTAAACCCTAAATCCTCAACCCTTTGGGTACAAGTCCCCATAAGCCGCTATGAACCTTGAACCCCGGGATGCTAACATGACCCTAGATCCCAAAGCCTTATCCCTAACCCCAAAACCCTAATCCCTAGGCCTTACCTAAACCCCAAATGTATGTAGAATTATGGCCTTTATGGCTGTTACTATGGGTTTAGGGCTGTTTCTTTTTCATACTTTTGGGGTTCAGGTAACCCCTAAACCCAAACAAGAATAAGCCAGTAGACCCCAATATCCGAAAGCTTCAGCAGTCACCAGGACGTTTTCCCTCAGAATCCTCATGTATGTATGGTATGCGCGCTGTCCATGCCGTCTATAAACCCAAAGGTGCAACAAACTTGAGCCCTAACTAAACATTTCATGAAACCCTAGACCCTAAGCCTTCGACCTTAAACCTATATGTGCATGGACCCTTTCTTGTACATTTATGAACATATATACATATATATATATATATATGACCTCTGTACCCCCAGAACCAACAACGGGAGCTAGGCTTTGGAGCAAAGCCGGGTAGCAGCTGTTGGCCGCGCCCTGGATGAGGCAAGCCGTCGGCTCATGAGAATTGGATAGTATTCTTGAGAACTATATTTCCTATCAAATTAGATACTAAGCCATTGTAATTTTTGAGATCTTAAAATACTAAGCCGTTATCATTTTTGAGATCATAAACCTTAGTAGTAAAATAGTAAAGTCGATAATTACGCTTGGGGTTTAGGGTAAACCGCGTTTTAGGCTTAGGCTTTGTAATTCATGGTTTGGGATTTGGGCGGCTGAGGGCTCGGGGTTTAAAGCCCAAGAATACTGTTGATGGAGGAAATCTTGCACCACCTTAAGTCCTTGTAGATTATAGTTCCAGGAATGACAGTAGTTTGGGGCCCTTACTTGGAGGGTCAGGGGGACTTAGTAACTAGGTTAACAACGGGCATAATTAGGGTTACTATATGGGTTATAGTGGTTATGAACCTACTTACTAAGTCCCCCTGACCCTCCAAGTAGGTGGTACAAGATCTCGTCTATCAACAGTAGAATATGCTGGGACAGGGTTTAGAGTGTCTCCAAACAACCCCTTAACCCTAAACCCCTAAACCGTGGCCGTCAACTTGTGAGGATTGACGGTTTAGAGCTGATTTAGTACAAGGGCGTACAAGGTAGCTTCGCAAAATTAGGGTTTCGGGTTCAGGGTTTGGGGTTTAGGGTACCCTTTTGGGTGTCCCGCTAATAAGGACTATAGTATTTTGGGGTCTATCTTAGGGTCCCCTTATTTTGGGAAATTATTACATGTCTTAACAAGGTTCGCAGGGCATATATAGGGGTTTGTAGGGGCTTTTACATGCAAAAGGAAATGCACATGAAATGGGTTTTGGGATCAGTAACGCCTAGGGTTCAGGGTTTAGGGTTCATGGTAATAGACATTTTGGCAGGTTTTACCTGCGATTGTGGTGTTCTGTGCCTGAGACTGCAGATTCACACAACCGTAAACCTTGAAGGTTAACGCCCAAAGCGTAACTATATGCCTCAAAGGGTTCAAATTTAATACCTAATGAGGATATGTTTGCCTAGCACTTGTACTACAGTTACGAAGCCTGAACTCTCAAATACCCCAACCCCCTCTTCCCAGTGAACCCTTAGCTCAGGGTTTCTCAGACCGTATTATCTCAAGGGACAAAAAGGCAATTATTGTATGTCTTTGGGGAGGTCCCGGTAGGGTTTACTGAAGGCCTAAAACCTAAATCCTCAAGCCCAACTCCTGAATCCTAAACCCTATATCGTCTACCCTAAGCCCTGCGCCCCAAATCCTAAACCCTGAGCCCTACACCCCATAAGCCCCAACTCCTAAACCCAACACCGGGTACCCCTTGGAAAAGCTGCATGTGCGCTCACCAGGAAGCCGAGGCCCATCAGTACAACGCGAAGCCAGGGCCCCAGAAAGACGAGGACTTTGGGGGTTTAATGGAGAACCATGATTCATAAACCCCCTCCTTTTAAGGGCCTTAATATTAGGAGCGTTTTTACAATCCCTATTAAGGGGAGGGGGTGTATTAATCACGGGTCTGGCTCAGGGCTCAGGGCATTTGGGGTTTAGGGTTGTCGGGGTCGAGGGTTTAGGAGGTGTAGGGTTTGGGCTGTAGGGTTGAGGGGTTAGTTGGGATCGAGGATCTAGGGTAGATGAAATTTGTCAGTTTCGTGCTCAGATTTGACCAGTTTTGTGTACTGCTTTAGGTCCCTATACAATTTCTAGTTATTCGGGGATTCGGGGAAGCCACCAAACTTATTCCCTTTGGGGTAGACCTTGTGAGGCCCCAGCAAATCTGTGAAAACAATCTCCAGGGAGGGTTCCGAGACTGTGTACTTCCCTTACACTCCTTGAACCCTAAACCATATACCCTAAACCTTAAACCCTACATCCTAAACCTTACGAATACTTACAAGGTGACCAGTACTGGTCCCAGAGAGAACAATGCTGGACCCACCCTAAGTCCGTAAACGTGACTGTTCTAGGCGGGATAGGGCTTATAATGGCTTAGGGTTCAGGGCTTAGGGCTTAGGGTTCAGAGCTTAGGGCTTGGGGTTTAGGGACGAGGGTTTAGGATCCAGTGGCGGCATAGGCCATGAGTTTAGGTTGGGCTAGGCCCCCACCCACTAAGAGTGGTATAGTCGGAATTTGTGGGTCCTAAAGCGGGCTCCCATTCTAATCAGCACGGGTTCGCTTATGGATTTCCGGCATTTCGGAACAGTAATGACCAAGTCCTACACAGGGAGCCGAATATGATTAGCATTATTGCTGTGGTCACTCGGGTGCGAGCCGAACCTGGGGTGTAGGGTTAAGGATTTCAGCGAAAGCTAGAAGTTCATCTGGACCGGGCTAGTGGGCCGAATTGGGGCTTCGCGAGCTGCGTCCCGTTTTCTAGGACAGAGTTTTGTGGTTTGTACGTAAGGCAGACCCCTCTTTTCGGAAGTGGGACCCTCAGGACTTATACTGCAGTACCCCATGGGTTTCTGTCTCGTATTCATCAGAAACTATCGCAGAGCCCAGAAAGTCAGCATATACCCCTGGGAGCCATGCACATACAAGGTTATAGGCTTGTGCTCACAGCTTTTCGAAAGATATACTGATATACGTACAAAACTCCTGCAGCGCTCGGTTATGACCGCGGCCATGTTCCAGGATTTAGAGTTCAGGGTTTAGGGATTTGGGATCTAGGGTCTTTGGGTTTAGGGGTTTTGGGTCTAGGGTTTAGGGTTTAGCGACTATGGTTTCGGGATATTTGCAGCTATGAAGAGACATCACATTGAGATCGCTTAGCATTCTTAGAGCTACGGGGGGATCGAGGAAATCTTGCACCAGGCAGTCAGGGTTTGGGGACGACGCGTTTCATGACTTACCATAGATTTTGGGACCAAGACGGTTCAGGGCCTTGGGGGCATCGAGGGCAAGGGTATATTCTTTTGCGTGTAAAGCAAAGAAGATTTCACATGCACATACTTTGGCGCCACATGCATACTCAGATCCCGAAATTTCGAACCCCCCAAATTAAGTTGCCGCCTCGAAGAACCCAAAATAAAGGTGGACAGTGATATGATGCCCTTTTTACAGCTCAGTTCTCCCTCTATGGTCCCCTTTTGGGTTCTATGTTTCTTGGGGGAGGTTACACCAGAGCTCCCCGGTGCACCAGCAGTTTATCTCCACCAAGGTGCTGCTGGATTTGTGAGAACTGGTGCGAGCTACTTGCCTGCAAAACAATTTAGGACCTAGGATCCAAGTCTATAGGCCCCTAAATCCTAAACCCTAAATCCTAAACTCTAAACTTGAATGCAAGTCTATAGGCGGATTGTCAACAGCACGGTCATCTGCTAGGGGTAGTGGAGTTGCATTAAAATGGGGGCCCAGAAGGTGAATATGTTAGTCTCCATAAATAGAGGGACCCCCCAATGTAGACACCTAAATACTATAACGGGACCCTCAAAAGGTACCTCTAAATTTTGGGAACCCCCCCTCTAGTTTCGACCTCATACAAACCACATGCAAATAATGCTTACTTCGAGGCCTGGAGTTGGTTTGACGACCATGCGATCTAGAGTCTAAACTCCAGAAAAACTCGTGGTAATACAGGGGATTCAGGTTGTACGGTTGTACTAAGGGGGATGCTGCCGCCAGTCAGCAATGCCCCAGCGCAGCAAGCTTTCTACCTGGCACTTGAAGCTGGTGGTCAAGAGTTTTTAGCGCGCGTCGGCATGGATGTTCAACCCAATTGCCCATGTGTCTTCAGCCCACGAGATGTGGCGGGCTCTGTCATGAACCCTTTAGTACAGCTGAGTTGGCGTGCCTCTCTGGCTTTCTTGGCAAAAGATCTCCTTGGATTCCGTCTTCACTGGGTGGAATCAACTCCGTTCAGCTTTCACGATGCTCTTCATGTTGACATTCCAGACTTGAAGAAATAACCGCCAGCCTCATACCCGGAATCTTAAACGCGAACCTTGCCACAATCCTAGACCCTAAAAGCTTGAAACAGTTGTGCGCCATTAACTCTTCCAAGATTCGTAGCTCCAGAAACCCTGAGCTGTGAGGGTGTTGAAATTCGGGCTTAGGGTGTAGGACCTACGGCTGAACGCTCAGGCTCAAGAATCCTAAGCCGAGGGATCCAAGTATACAAATAATACCTACATTGGGCCTTAAAGTCTGTAAATATTACCTACAGTGGGCTATTTGGATCCTTAGGGTAAGCCTTAGGGCCGTAAACCCTTAACCCTAATCATGGTGAGGTATAGGGTAAGCTTCTCCCGCGGCAAGAGAAACATCGAGGCTGGCGTCAGGGAGAGTTCAAGGAAATGTAGCATTAGACCATAGTTTTGGGGCACTTCATACCATAACTACACAGGGCAAGGCAATGTTATCGGTGATTATTTAGCTTGCTACATTATTTTGTTTTTTTAGAACGCTGTCCATTTCGGAAACAAACCTAACTTCTGGAAGGCTCTTCGCATGTACTATAGTCTAGACTTTTTACAGGTGGGTTATATAGGGGAGTATTTTAGGGCTTATTGAGGGGGATACTCGGAGTTTAGACTATCGCTCATATGACCTCAAGCATCTTCTTTCATAAGGTTTAGGCTTTAGGATTTTGGGGTCTTGGGTTCAGGGGTTCTGGAAGTTTCAGGTATCGGGGGATTTGGGTAGCGTTCAGGTTCGGGGATGAAATTGTATGGATAGGGCTATAACACAGCCCAGCTAGACAAAGGTTTCTTTGGATTGAGTACAAACCCCACTCTGCAACAGTTGGAGAAGATATATAAGATAACATAAAATACCCATATATAGCCCTTTATTTGGCCCCTAATATAAACTGTTGCACACTGGGGGCAGCACCCAACCTTTAGATCAGGTTTCTGCTGTATGCTGGGGCATGTGCATGCTACTGTTGATAAGTAAGCTGCTGGCGGATCCTGGGTACCTTGATCCTCTGGGTTTAGGGTTTAGGTTTAAGGGTTTAGGTTCCAGGATTTATGGTTTATGTTTCAGGGCTTGGGGTTCTGTTATATAGCTGCAGGAAGCCATGCAGATGTGTCTAACTGTAGGCTGAATAGTGCCGAAATTTGCATGCAACCCTGAATATGGTTGACAGGCTAGTTATGGGATCTTTCCTAAAGGCCGCCTAAAAGAGGACCCCGGGCGAAAGAGAGGATCCCGAATCTTATCAACAACAATGGCCAGCACCACAAGCTTGCTTAGTCCAACAACTTTCCAAGAACTTGAAAGCTATGCCCCGCTGGCTACTTCATCATTTTAAGATCGGGATGCATACCATGGTTCCTCCCAATTTAAGATTGGGATTTATACCATGGTTCCTTCCAAATCGCACTGCCTCTACGCACCCACCAATACCACTGACGAACCCTACAGAACTCTCGGGCTCATGCAATACCCAAGCCCCGTGGTCCCTAAACCTAAACACCTAGCCCCTGAGACTTAGGCTTTGAATTCTACACACAAAACCTAAACCCCAAACCTTGAAACGAGTGTGCAGCAAACTCCTGAACCAAACATTGTCATCACATACCTGCCCCTTCAACCTCATAATCCAATGCTATGTTCCCACGAACCCCAAGCACAAGAACCATTCAGAAGGCTTCTTCTGTCATGCCCTGAAATGTCTAAGTGCGCATGTACTAAAGGTCCCCTTAAAAGGAGTAATTATAGGGGTCATGCAGGAGTATGTACATAGGTATACTAAAGCACAACACATTCAGCAGGCTTCTTCAGTTCACGCGCTTTTTTCCCTGGACGGCTTCGCGCGCCCGACGGAGCTGCAGAAGCGCCCGGGCTCGGGTTGATAGGGCGGTTTAGGTTTTTGGGTATTCACCATCACAGCTAAAGAGACGTTCGTACCCAATGTTTCCCAGAAGGTCCGAATACCCAAATAATGAGGCTTTTGGTCCTGAAAATTGTACTTCCAATGCTTTTTGCTAGGAAATTTTGGCACTTTAAAACCTGGCGTGCCTGGACCCTCAGTGTTTCCATTTGTTGCCTTTTTTTGAGGGTCTCAAATTAATTTGAATAGGGCGTGCTCACTTACCGAGAATTATGTGATGGATAAGAACATGCACATGTTCTGTTCTTGTGGGTTTCAGAGAAGCACTTACAGGGATCCACATTTCTGTTCCCTACCGAACACCAGTAAGTAAGGTGCTAGTGGTAGTAGTAGTCGTCGTCGTAGTAGTAGTAGTAGCAGTAGTAGTAGTAGTAGCAGTAGTAGTAGTAGTAGCAGCAGTAGGAGGGGGAGTAGGAGGAGGAGGAGGAGGACCAGTCGAACGACCCAGATTAAAGGACTTTGGGTGATCTACACGGCTTTTGGTTTGAGGTTGTCCCTTGGCCTTCGTCAAGTGCATCAGACTTTCTACTAGCGATTGTACTTAAGGTTGTGGGGAGTATACGTTTCTGAAAGTTCTGCTCCAATTGTATACTCGGGGTCCTGTATTTTGAGCAGGACCCACAATATTTGAGAACGCTCATGCAAGTAGCGGGCGCGAGAGTTCACTCGACGCAAGAAAACCGGCACGACACCCTATCCCTAAATGGACCCACCTGAAATTTTGCAGGATAATTGCTTTTTGATGCCTTTTTATGATTTGTAGCCATGATTATTATACCAATTTGCCTACTTCTGGGGCCCAGGAACCTAAACTCTAGACCCTATAGACCCTAAACCCCAAACCTGAAACCCTAATCCCCTAAAACCCTATAAACTCCTAAACCCTAATCCCCTGAAAACCCTAAACTCCTAAACCCTAACCCCCCCTAAAACCCTAAACCCCTAAACCCTCAACAGTAGTTTCCATTCTCTTTTCCATTATCCCAATATAACCCCAATATAATCCTAATATAACTTTAATATAACCCTAATATAAACCCCAATATATCCTCAATGTAGATTTCTTGGAGGTTCGGACTGCATTGGACGGGCTCCAGGATGCTGCCGCCATCTCTGATTCCCGTCGAGGCAAGGGAATTTCACCACAGATTTGAGATAGTGATTAGGGTTTTGGGTTTGGGGATTAGGATTTAGGGCTTAGGGTTTAGGATTCAGGGCTTAGGGTTTGGCGTTTGAGGTTTAGGGTTGAAAGTTTTTGGGTTTAGGGTTTCAGAGTGAGGGTTTAGGGTTTAGGCTTAGGGGTTTAGGGTCTCAGACTCATGGTTCAGGGTTTAGGGGTCTAGGGGTTTAGGGGTGTAGGATTTGAGATTCAGGGTTTAGGGTTTAAGGTTTCAGATTCAGGGTTGAGGGTTTAGGGGTTAGGGTTTTGGGTTTGGGGCTTAGGGTTGTGGCATTGTGGCGGTTCTGTGCGCCGTGGGGGGGGGGTTCATGGACAGTACAATTAGTCATGCCAGGGTCTCTCAAAGTAGGTCACCCTTGGTGAATTTTCACAGGGTTTAGGGTTTAGGGCACATACTAGTTACAACCATACTTTTATCAGTTCCAGCCTATGCTATCCCCTAAGGTTTCCCTTTAATGAACCTTCACTAGGCTTGGTTATCCCTGGGTCACCTTAACTAACGGGGAACCTTCAGGGGGTACTTGGAGGTTCATGGGGCTAGTAATTACAAATGACTGGAGATATATCCAATGGCCTCCATGGTGGCCTGACATGGGTTCCCGCCCAAATATAGGTAAGGTTATAACCTCAGTTATGATTAGTTACTAAGCCCCATGAACCTCCAAGTAGCAGGGTGACCCATGAGCCTTAAACCCTCAGCCCTAAACCTTCAGCCCGAAGCCCTAAGCCCTAAATCCTTAACCCAGAACCCCTAGGGGGTAGTAAGGGGACTTAGGAGCTTATGCCCTGGAGTCTTCGAGTCTTGAATCCCTAAGGAAAGGTGGTTTTACCCTTCTAAATGTCTCTGTATAATCACCTCTCCCTACTCAAGAACCTCCCATAATAGTATATATAGTCCCCCAAGCAATATCTATATATATATATATATATGTATATGGTCCTGCGCTGTTCGTTCCCAGCCCTTCTCCTGAGGGTATCCCCCCCACCCCCAAATGATATGCTTCAACACTCACTCACAGAGATGGGGCCCTTCCGCGTCAGCATCCTCTTAACTGTTGTCGTTTTTGGCGCCTCAAAGCCTCCCTCCTAACTGTCGTCACTTTTGGCCTCTCATGCTTGCATCGCGTTTGAAAAGTGCCAACAGTCACAGGAATGGCGGTGGTCCATCGCGATCCTCATAACTGTCGCAACTTTTGCCCCCTGAATGTTCTGTCGCGCTTCAAAAGTTCCACCAGCCACACATATCCGGGTGTTTCTCATGTTATGAAAACCTTCTATAGAACCATGAACCCTCTGTAAGCCTTCTTGAAACCTTCTGTGCAACATTTATAAACCTTCTGTGAAGACTATAAATCCGTATCTATATATACAAATATATTTTCCCTCTCCATAAACCTATAAACAACAAGACCCAAAACACAAGCCACGGGGGGTGGGAAATAGGTTCTGAATCCCCTACAAACAACTCAAACCCTCCCTAAAACTTAATCTAATCCAACAGACCCAGACCACAGGCCACAGGACCACAGGGAGGGTGCGGGTTTATAGTTTTATCTCGATATAGAGCTTAGAAGATAGCCACCGCGGGCGGCTTTTGCAAGGGGTTATACAGGGGACAACCATGGGCGTTATTAAGGGGGATACTAGGAGTTAAGAGTATGGCTCACAATTACGAAGAATGTACAGCCTGGACCCATGACATTTGAGTCCTTCAAGGCCGGAAAGCCTAAACTGTAGTATGTGGTGCATAACGGTTATGAATTCTGAATTCAGCCTACATTATAGGCCGCTAAGCCTCAAGCCTATGAACTCCATATCGCCCGCCCTTCCCTAAACCCTAAACCCTCAACCCGAAACCCACTTAAGCAGCACCAGGTCGTTTTCGTAGTGGACGGTGCCGTGCAGATCTCCGATGCACATGTGATCCGAAAGCTTCCAGCCGTTGGCCCTAGAATTGGGTCTAGGGTTTGGGGTTTGGGGTTTAGGGTTTGGGGTTTGGGGTGGGTTGGGGGTCTAGGGTTTAAGGTTTTGGGTTTAGGGTCTAGAGTTTGGTTCAAGATTTTCGGTGCAGGGTGGGCCCGTAAGTTACATGGCCAGAACAAGTAGAAGGCCTTTAATTACAAGTTACTCATATGGGATCTATAACCATACTTGTTTTCTTTGAAGCCCAACTCGGAACGAAGGGGCCGCACCCTGCAGGGCTTAGAATTTGGGGATTCAGGTTCGTGGTTTTGGGGTGTAGTGATCATTGTTTACGGTTTGGGGTTCAGGGCTTGAGATTTAGGGGTTGCGTTCTAGAGCTTTCAATCGGGGTTTGGGATTTAAAGCTTTTGGTCTGCTCAAGGTGCCGAAACGGAAAGCTAAGCCAGTGATATAGTCCTAAAGCCTATAGTCCCCCTTAAGTAGATGTGGGGTACATGGGGATCTTATTTTAGTATACCCAAAGCCATATTTTATCTACTTAAGGGGGACTTTAAACCCGAAACCCTGAACCCTATTACTCCAACCGAGTGCGTAACCAGGTGCAGACCCTCCACAGTCCCCTATAGGGCCCTCCATTTCCAGAAAACTCCCGTGCCCTGAACCCAGAACCCTTAGCCCTGCAACCCCACAGCTTGCGCTAAGGGTCCAAGGACCCAAACAATAGGGTTTTAGGGCACCAATATCAGTAATATCATAGTATTTGGGTCCTGAAACCCTAGTAGTTGGGTCCTTCCTAAACCCTAACCCCCAAACCCTAAACCCTAAACCCTAGTATTTTGGTCCTTGGAACCTTAGGGTTGAGCAAGCCCTAAACCCTAAACCTCAAACTCCAATCTTGCAGCCCTCAGTCGAAAAAATTGCCTTCAAACCCAATCTTCAGACCACTGTTTAGGGCTTAGGGTTTATAGGGCTTTAGGGGGTCTTGAAGCCCCTAAACCCCGAACCCTAAACCTTACACCCAAACCCTAAACCCTGAACCCTGAACCCTAAACCCTACCCGAAAGCCGCCAAGGCCCCCAAATCGATCCTGCTGGACCCGGCCGTCTTCGGTATGGCTCCTGCGAGATGCTGAGGATCTACCGGATCGACATAATGTACGGGTTTAGGGCTTAGGATTTAGGGCTTAGGGTTTAGGGATTTAGGGTTTAGGGATTTATGGGTTAGGGATTTAGGGTTTAAGGATTCAGAGTTAAGGGTTTAAGGTTCAGGGTTCCTGGTTTCAGGGTACCATGGTCTACCAATATGGGGATTGGTTATATGGGCGTTATACAGGGGTGTATGGGTCCTAGATTCCTCTACTGCTGATGGTATAGGATGCCTCAACTAGATCTGGAAATAATGCTGGTAATTCTTAGGCCCCTGGACGAGGATAACTGTAGAAACTGGGTCATTGTCCATGATGGGTTTAGGGTTTGGGGTATGACCCACAACCCCCATGATATGAATGCTCATATGTACAGACTTTGTTTGAGGGTTAGTACAGACTAGAGTCACCAATATAGAGTCACATGACATTTTTGGGCAGGAACTGTTATAAGGAAAACTCTGATCTTACTTGGACCAACCACCACAAACACATTACTCTAGATCTTAAACCCTAAACCTTTAAACCCTACACCCGTATTGAGCCACTCAAAATTAGGACGCCTCGGGCCCTGTGCTCCCCGGAGCCATAGGGCAACTTGCAAAAAGACGTTAGAAAGACTGAAAGATTACAGTCCTTCCATCGGAGTGCTCATGGGGTTCCGATTTAGGATTACCATCATTACTGTTACTACGGTTTCCTGTCAGCTTGGTGGAATTCTAGATGCTTTCGTATACTTTTTTAATGCTTGCTTATTATAATCTTTTGTGGTGTCCTAAGGCAAGTTCAGGGAAGGGATTGTGCTTTGTGTTCATGGGGTTTCTCAGAGGATTGTACTCGTATAGGGGTCCGCATGTAAGGATTCTACAGACGTCATCCTGAGAAACTCATGCCGGGAAGGGGGTTTAGGGTTTAGGGTTTAGGGTTGAGGGTTTAGGTGGGCGCACCGTTTTGTGTTCGGTCTTGGAGCTCAAGCATGTAGTGTCGCCGGTGTACCCTTGGAAAAAGGTTTGCGCACATGCTATGTTTACCTCATGTTAGGATTATAGGCTTACAAAAGGTGTAGCCCCTAGAGCTCCAAATAGCATAATGTAGGTGATCTTCATAAACCCTAAACTCTTTACATAGACACCGGGGTCTAGACTTATAGAGCCGCAGAAAGGCCAATATCCCTTCATTAGCGAATATACCTTAAATCATACTAGGGATCCTGGTATCATTTACGGCATTCCCTGCTTCAGGGATATTGGACTTTCTTTGGCCATCGAGGGTATAGCTCGAGGGATGTGAGGAGTGAAGATGCAGGTTACCCGGAAAGCCCAATATCCAATGAATTTGGGAATATAGGGTTAAAGCTTTGAGGAATAGGGTTTAGGGAAGAGGGGATATACTTTAAATGCTGCTGTTATCCCCAACTGGTTTAAGGCATATCTTCCCGAATCAAATGACATAGGGCTTTCTTTGTCCGTAGTCCCTAAACCCGCAGCCAGAAGGCTTGAACCCTAATCCCTAAACTTCTAAACCCTAGACCCTAGTAGGGCTTTCCGGGTATATAAGGGTCCGTGGGCTGGGACTTCCTATCTTTTGGTATCTGAAGCAAAAACCCCAACAGAGTTTAGCCGCTGAGGGTTAAGGGGCTTTGAATTGAGGGTTTTAGGGGTGTAGGATTTAGGGTTTTAGGGCTGTAGGAGGGTGTAGGGTTGAGCGGGTTTTGAAGTTTAGGGGCTTAGACATTAAACCCTAAGCCCTAACACATCAATTGCAGTGAACCCTATTGAATCCTTTAAAGCTCAGCAATCAACCACTTGTAATCTCTAAATGCCGGCATCCTGCGCTGCCGCTAGCCGAGGTGGAACTGCAGAAAGGCTAGGTTTTAGGGTTTGGGGCTTAGGTGTCAGAGCCGAAGCTTCCCGCACCTTCAGTGGGTGCGCTTACCTCAGCAAAAGATGGACAAGGGGGTGCTGACAGTGATCCTGAGAAGACTTTTGAGAAGTTTCTTCCAGTGATCCAGGAGCGGAGGCCATCGAACCGCTAGCCCCGTGGCAGCGCCCTTTAGTCAATAAGCTGCTTACGCAGATAAAGGAGGAGGTGGGAAATTGTCCTGAGGGGGTGCACGTCATCTCCCCGGCAATCCCCAATAGGACCAAGCCAGTGCAGGCCCACCGCTGGTTGGCCCATGAGGCCATCCTGGTGCGCGCACCATGGAATCTCCAGGACTCGGTGGACGGACCGGTTAGCTTGCCGGTGGATATTCACATCCTGGGTCAGGGTAAGCAAAGAGTGGTTTAAGCCTTAGCGGGTTTAGGCTTTGGGGTTTAAGATTTAGGGTTTGGGGTTCAGGGTCTAGGGTTCCCTGAGGGTCCAAACCTCCAAGAATTACATACTTACCCCCAAACCCCCTATTACATACTTACCCCCAAACCCCCTAAACCCCGAACCCACAGCCCTAAACTCAAACTACAATGACCATTAGCCAAATCCCAAGTACCCAAGGACTTGGTACATGGACATTCTGGGCTTGTATCCGGTTAAGTGCTCGGCGGGGTGAGAGTACACCTTCAAGTAGCGGCTCCGTACACACGAATGCCCTCCCATCCAGAATCCTAAATCCACCCTAAAACCTTGAACCCCAAAACTGAATATCTCTGCCACTAAATCTCCAAATCCAAAAAACCCTAAATGCCCAAACCCTAAAACCTTGAACCCCTCAAACTCCATATCTCTACACTAAATCCCTAAAAACCCTAAAACCTTGAACCCCTCAAACTCCATATCTCTGCCACTACGTAAATCTCCAAATCCAACGACCCTATAGAGCCTAAGCCTTCCAACCCTAAATCTCAACTCTAGATCCTAAGCCTCAGCGCCAGCATCCTCAATCAAAACCGACGACCATATAGTCCCCCTTAAGTAGATAGGTTACTGGGGTATATGGGGATCCTATTATAATGTACCCAAAGCCATCTTCTACTTAAGGGGGACTATAGATGCCAACTCTAAAAAAGCCTTAAACCTCAAGTCTCTCAATCCAAACCTTAACGAGGCCCCTGGAGTGTTCCACAAAAAAGGTTCCCCAAATGCAAATGCAGGGGCACCCCCCAAACTCATCGGTTCTATCCCTGTGTTAGTATCTACTGGTTTAGGGTTTAGGGGAAGACCCCCATGTTGTGGCAGCTGCTAGTGCTCAGGTCGACACTACGGCGGAGGCTTTTTTTTTCCGGTTTAGGGTTTGGGGTTGAGTGCTTAGGCGGCGAGATGTGTAGGGCTTGCCGGAAACCACCAGATACTTCTTTTGTTACCTACGTAGGAACCCTTCTGGATCAGAAAATGTAGACACGTACGTCATGTATGTGCATGGACCCTTTGGGCTTGGCAAATTCAGAACTGCGGGCTTTGCTAGGTTTCACGTCTAGATAGGGCTAGCAGATCTGTACGGGTTGGCTGCTTAAACCCTAAACCCTAAAGGTTTGGCACTTTAGGGTCCCCCTTATGTAGATAGAATGTAGGGTATATGGGGATCTTATTATAGTATACCCAAAGCCATGTTCTATCTACGTCAGGGGGACTACAAGCCCCAAAACCCTATACCCTAAACCCCGGTTGGCTGTTTTTCTTTGGCGCTGTTGGCTTGCTGGCGATCAGCGCATGTGCCTTCAGGATCTTCCGGCTGTGGCTCAAGGCTCTCTGAAATTATATTGGGGTTATGTTGGGATAATGGAAAAGAAATTGGGATAATGGAGAAGAAAATGCAAACTACTGTTTGGGGTTCAGGATTTCTGGGTTAGGGTTTAGGGTTTAGGGTTCAGGGCTTATAGGGTTTAGGGTTAAGGGTTCGGGGCTTGGAGTGTAGGGAGTTGAGTGTCCAGGGTTCAGGGTTTAGGTTTTAGGGTACAGGGCTTCCGGTTTAGGGTGTAGTTGGTGCCAGGCTTGGAGTGTAAAGCCTCCAACTTGCTATCACATAAATTTCTTTCAGACCTCCTGCCCCTGGTTCCAACTACCCAACTCATGGGGCTTCAGATCCCAGATGCTGTAATTGAAATGGTTTTCAGGTCACTCCAAACCCTAACCTAAATCCTAAATAGTTGGCCACTTGGACCCTGCCGGTGTGCTTGTGAGCTACAGCCAACAGTTTTGCCATCATGGGAAGGTTAGAGGTGGACATAAGTAAGTAGGTTGTAAACGGTGTAAAAAGTCACCTCATGAAGCTTACAGTGCATTTAACCCCCTGTTAGTGTTGTACTTGCGACGCCCACCGGGCCTCTTAGAATGATAATCTCATAGAGGCCAAACTAGCTTGCCCAAAGTGCCCCAATGGTCATTGGCCACTGTGAGGGCCTAAATACTTGCCAAAATGATGTAGGGTTTTGGGTTAAGGTCTCGGAGTAGAGAAATCTGGAATCAGATGGAAAACGACCTGGACAATAAATGGAACGTGGTTTTACGTGGGCTTTACAGGTTTAATTGCCAGCATCATGGTTCTGGAATCCTCGTAAATTCGTCGCATACGATGACATAGGATACCTCAAACGGCCCTCACTATGATGTTGGTAACTATTCACGTCCCTCGGTTATATACGTAACATTGACCGAAGCTTGTACGGATCTCTGCTTGTTGCTGTCTTGAGCGCAGCGTAGGAGGATTTCTATTGGAATCCTAAAAAAAAGGCCATATATTGTGGTTCTTTTTTGAATGGGGTTCCGTGGGTTTCCCTGGGTTTCCCTGGGTTTCCATGTCTGTTTTTGGGGCAGGTTAATTAATTTGTTCAGGCTCTAGGGCTCTTGAGTTCATGATGCAAGGTTCAGGGGTTGGGGTTCTGGGATGAGGAGAAAGCCGATTTGGGGAAATAGCAGGTTCCTTGTGTGCAAGTGATGGAAAGGTCTATACAGACAAGGAAGCACTAGCTAGTCACTAGCTCACCGTAGATGTCGCTGAGCTTCTAGGAAGCTATAGTCGATTTGGCACTTAGGGTTGGGGGTTTAGGGTTACTTTGAAAGTAGAGATTGTGTTTCATGTTCATCGTCGCGGCCCACGCTGTGCGCTCAAAACTCTCAACTCTAGGCCAGCCAGAACAGTCCAACGATGCCCTTACAACCCTGCGGGCTTGAGGCAACCAAGTTTCTTCCATCTTTGAAACCCCCAGTGCAGCCCTGAACCCTCAACCCACTATTGTCCTTTTGAAAATGGGGCTGCATGAGTTTCCATGCCTGCTTGGGCCCTAAATCCCTGTCAGGTCGTCACATTGGGGTCCTGATTTTGAGACCAGTTTGAGACTCAAATGCTCAAGGCCCTACCGAGACCCCCCAATGTAGTACCTTTTTGGTTGTCCGAATATAATGGTCCAAGCCCAAGAAAACATTAAAACCCAAGAAGGACCCGTACGCCCAAAACCCTAACCCGCATGTGTCACTCCTTGCCAGGGAGGGCGGGCGAGTGGTGGCTTGTAGCTCAGAACAACAGGTGCTTACAAGCCGTATGCTGACCCTAGTTATCCTCATCCTTAAGCCACTTACTAAGTCCTCATGACCCTCCAAAAATCCCAGCCAAAATTACGATGTATACAATTGCACCATACTTAGCAGGGCCCAACTTTTCACTAGGAGGCCGCCTGCCTAAACCCTAAGCCCTAAACCAAACCTTAGCTACCCATTTTCCTCACAGCTGTTTTCTTCCAATGTCTGGGCTTCCTGTAGAGCATGCCCGCGCGGCGACGGGCTTGTCGGGAAGGAGGGGCACGCGTCGCAACCAATCCCTAAGGGTCCAAGTACCCAATAATCATATACTTTCCCAAACATGTACTATAATTACTATTACCTAAATCCCAAGTACCTAATTATTGGGTACATGGACCCTCAGGGAATGTTAGTTTGCGCGACATGATGGTGGATGTCCCGCTGGCGGATTCCCGCCGCATCGAGGTGCTTGCCAACGGCCTGCCTGGACGTGGCAGCTTGGATGACCGCCAAGGATCACGGCAAAGAAAGTGGTTTCTTTTAGCGGCCATGCCAGGCCACAAGAGATTAAGAGATTGATTGACATGGTAATGTCTAACAGGGGGACCCCAATAATACAGACCCCAATATATTATAATCCTGATGTATGGGGACCCCCAAACCCCTAATTGTGTGAAACCCCCCAACCCCAAACCCTAAATCTTATATCCCTCGATAGAACCCCTACATCCCCCCTTACTTTAAGGTACCCCTCATTCTGCTTGCATGGACACAAGGTTTTTTACTTGAAGGTTCAGGGGACTTAGTAAGAAACGAGCCCAGCATCATTAGAATCAGCTGCTGGCTCTTTGCCAAGGCCCGAAACCAACCCAGCATTGTTATCATCAGCTGCGCTGGCTTTTTGCCTTGGCCCGAAACCAGCCCAGCATCATGAGCATCAGCTGCACTGGCTCACTCCCAACGGCCCCAACCGGCCCAGCATCATGAGCATCAGCTGCATTGGCTCCTTCCCAACGGCTGAAACCAGCCCAGCATCATAAGCATCAGCTGCGCTGGCACTTTGCCGGCCCGAAACCAGCCCAGCATCATGAGCATCAGCTGCGCTGGCTCTTTGCCGAGGGTCCCCTAAATAAGCTTATTGTAGGCTTGTTGTGAGCACACATCTGGCGTGACGGCCCGTCGAGGTGACACACACGTTTTAGGATTCACGGACTGGGGGTTTACGGATATAGGGTTAAGAAATCTAGGGTTGAGGGATCTAAGTTTAGGGTATCGGAAGTGTGCAAAGGCAAGAACAACAGCATGTAAAAAAAAAAAGTGGACGTCCAAAAATCAGTGGGCGTTGGCCAAAACTAGTTGGAGCTGTGACCAGTACTTTGTGGCCAATGCCCACGAAATCTTGGTCAATGCCTACGAAACTTTGGTCAAGGCCCACTAATCCATTAGGGTTGTAATTACGATGTGAAACAGAGCTTTTGGGTTCAAGCTTTAGGGTAATGTCGAGCCCATAAGAAACATTCATATCACGGATCCTGCGGCCCCTAATATAGAGTACTTATTTTCTATTTTGTTGGTTGTAGACTTGGTAAAAGGAGTATAGATATACATATAGTTTGAAGTGGCTCAACCACGGCAACCGCTACTTAAGTAGTCTTCAGGATGATCACGAAACCCTCAACCCTAAATGACGCATGCTGCATAGACATAGGCTGTACTCCTCCAACCTGCAGACTCTAGAAGCCCTGCTGTAGCTCGCAACCCTCGAGCTGATGTCTCCAGGTTTAGGTTCAGGGTTTAGGGTTTTGAGTTTTTTTTTCGGTGGGAGGATATGTAGCCGGTAGATGCTGGTTCATCACAACCCCTAGCAACAACTTTGCTAACTCCTAATAATAGATATTCCCCACAATACATGATGGCACTGTAATTTATTGGCAGGGTGGAGGGAGGTATTGACAATTTAGAGGGGTTCGTTATTAAGGGAGTGGATTGTACATCGTAGACGTGGCCCTCACCCTCAAGGGCCCGAAGCTACCCTAACACCAGTGTAGAGCCTATGGACACAGACTTGTGGGGTGTTTGAGGTCCAATCCTCCTGGAAGTCTCGTCTTTGAACACCGTGAACGCAGGTCGGCTATGTCTTCTGCAGTTTATGGTTTGGGCTGCTGGTGCTTAAGACAGGAAGTGCGGGAGGGAAGATGTGCACCATCATGCGATATCAGCTGTAGTCTAAACTCCTTAAAGGGGGCTTATATAGGGGATCATATTTATAGGGCTTATTAAGGGGAGTGCTAGGAGTTTAGGCTATGGATCATATTGCCCAGAATTGTTTTGTACAACACAGCTTTTAAAAACGTTGGTAATTGCCCCGAAGAGGACCACAATTTTGACAACCCCACTAACATGATGGTATACGGTCTCTGTATTGGACGTTTTGGGGCAGACCTACCTAAACCCCAAAAGCCAAACCTTAGACCCTAAACCCCAAACCTTAAGTCCTAAACCCCAACCCTTAAGCCCTAAACCTTAAACCCCAAATCCCAAACCTCAAACTGTGGCCGGGCTTCGGGGCTCGTCTTGGGTTTCCAAGTTTAGAAGCTACAGTCTAAACTCCTTAAAGGGGGTTTTATTGGGGATTCTTTGGGGACTACTACAAGAATTATTAAGGGGGATACTAGGAGTTGTTTAGACTATAGCTCAATACCAAAAGCCGTATCTTGGGCAAGAGTGTTGATATGTAATGCCTACTCTGAGCCTGGGCCCTACAGTCTGGAACCGGTACTTTGGGCGCAAAAAATCTGGAAATACTGCCCGCTTTGTTCGCTCAGTCCATTAACAGCACCTCCTTTCAGGGGCTTTAGGGTTTAGGTTCTTAAGCTACTTAGATGGGATTATTTTCAGGCACCCTTGGGTCAAGAAGCAGATTCGGGACTGGGGATCTGGACTCAGGGTTGGGAAGTTCATGTTTTAGCCTGAAGGGTTGCCATAGCTAGCAGACCCCTTTCCGATGTTGGGCGATAGCACGGACAGTCTGCGAATGAGCAGGGTGCTCCTATTAGTTTCTCCTGTGTTTCCAACATGCTGATCATCCCGGAAATGGCCAAACAGTCCGTCTAGAATACTTCTATGTTAAAAGCTTGGTGGTTGCAATGTGAGCACAGTTCTAGCTTGTATGGCTTTACAAAATTCATCACTTTGAAGTTGGCTAGGTCCTCCCCTGGCCACCTGGGGTAATTTCAGCGCACCATCGCTGACCTCATGTTACCCTGAGGGTCCAAGGACCCAAATAATGGGGTTTTAGGGCCCAAATACCAGTAATATTGTAGTATTTAGGCCCTAAAACCCTGTTTTTTGAGTCCTTTATACCCTTATCTAGTCCCCATCTATCCCTATATATATCCCCCGATAACCCCTTTAAAGGGACCCTATTATTTGGGTCCTTGGACCCTTAGGATTATCCACAGCCAAGGGCGCGCCCCGAGCCCCAACCCAGGTACGTAGGTTGAGGTTTTTAGTTGCTACGTGTCCACATATTCTATTGGGGTAGGGTTTAGGGTTTAGGGTTTAGGGTTTAGGGTATATGGGGGTTTCCCAAAATTAGGGGTACCTTTTTGGGGGGTCCCTATAATAAGGACTATAGTATATTGGGGCTATATTGGGGTACCCCAATTTTGGGAAACTACCATATGTACATGTATA
>CAJNIZ010016880.1:0-12603 GCA_905231905.1 Symbiodinium pilosum
TTTAGGATTCAGAGGATCAGGGTTTAGGGTTTAGGATTCAGGGTTTAGGATTCAGGGTTGAGGATTCAGGGTTTAGGGTTTAGGATTCAGGGTTTAGGATTCAGGGTTTAGGATTCAAGGTTTGGGATTCAGGGTTTAGGATTCAGGGTTTAGGATTCAGGGTTTAGGGTTTAGGATTCAGGGTGTAGGGTTTAGGATTCAGAGTGTAGGGTTTGGGATTCAGGGTTGAGGGTTTAGGATTCTGGGTTTAGAATTCAGGGTCTAGGACTCAGGGTTTAGGATTCAGAGGATCAGGGTTTAGGGTTTAAGATTCAGGGTTTAAGATTCAGGGTTTAGGATTCAGGGTCTAGGGTTTAGGATTCAGGGTCTAGTAATCAGGGTTTAGGATTCAGGGTTTAGGGTTTAGGATTCAGCATCTCAAGTCCAAGCATTCATTCTAAGAGCAGCTGTTCCAAGTACCAGAAGAATACCCACCCGCCCATTGGGTCCCCTAACATCAAGAAAATATTATACTCCCAGATGTACATCATCCCAACACAGCCACACGACCTCTACCATCAAAAGACATTTTCGCTATGCAGCACTCTAAGGGCGAACCCTGCGAGAAAAAAAACTCCAAGGGCGAACCCTACAAGGAAACCCTAGGGGACGAACCCTATAAGGAAAACTCTAATGGCGAACCCTGTAAGGAAAACTTTCAGAAGGACCCTGTAAAGAAACCCTAGGGGACGAACCCTATAGGAAAACTCTAATTGCGAACCCTATAAGGAAACCCTAGAAGGCAAACCCCATAAGGAAAACTCTAAGGGCGAGCCCTATAAGGAAAACCCTAGAGGACGAACCCTACAAGAAACTCCGAAGGCGAACCCTACAAAGGAAAACTCTAACGGCGAACCCTATAAGGAAAACTCTAAGAGACCTTATAAGGAATAACTCCTAGGGGCAAACCCTATAAGGAAACCCTAGGGGACGAACCCCATAATGAAAACACTAAAAGCGAACCCTCTAAGGAAAACTCTAAAGGCGAACCCTATAAGGAAAACCCTAGGGGACAGGAGGTGCGCCAATGCTGGATAAGGGGGTGGGCCAATGCCGGGAAGGAGGTGGGCCAATGCCGGGTAACTCCATTAAGGTTTAAGTTACATATGAAAGAGAGGTTCAAGGTTTAGGATTCAGGGTTTAGGATTCAAGGTTTAGGATTCAGGGTTTAGGATGCAGGGTTTAGGGTTTGGGATTTAGGGTTCACGATTTAGGGTTCAGAGTTTAGGCTTTAGGGTTTAGGCTTCAGGATTTAGGGTTTATAATTTAGGCTTCAGGATTTAGGGTTTAGGGTTTA
This sequence comes from Symbiodinium pilosum, assembly GCA_905231905.1. NCBI lineage: Eukaryota > Dinophyceae > Suessiales > Symbiodiniaceae > Symbiodinium > Symbiodinium pilosum. The sequence goes on from CAJNIZ010016880.1 coordinate 1,337, forward strand.
TTGTCCAGGACCTCATGCTGCGCTCACTGTAGTATACCTACACGTCTAAACTCTACCCCCTTTATATGGGGACCCAATGTTCTATATAGGAGATGCTGGACATAAAGTTAGGCGTCCTAAGGAAGGGGTAGGGCATAGGGGTCTGCTTTACAAGATTCCCTTCAAAAAAAGGTCCCTAAGAATATGGCCCCCAGAAAATTAAGGCTTCAACGTTGTTTCGAACTCAGGGTGTCCTCCACAAGCCCCCCAAGGTACTGAGGGCTTTGGGGATCAATTTAAAGGAGATGGTCTGGATTCGGTTCGGGCCCCCCAAGCCAGAACGCACTCGAGAGAGTCTCCAAATAAATTATTGGACAGCCGAAGCCTTTTGAAGAGAGTCCCTTGGCTGAAGTGACTGCAACATTTGGGTTCCTTCATCCCAAAACCCCAAACTCTTCAGTGGGAGATGTCCTTGCGGGGATTTCCAGAATGAAGGGGCCAAGTTTTGCCAAATGAAAATTTGCCAAGATTACCCTTCTAACCGTTATGTAACTAGATTAAAATGTACACCGAGAATTCTATTCTAAAATTGTTACAGATATTGTCCCATCTAGAATTCAAGCGTAACAGTCTTTGGTTTGGGAGACACATGTAGATTTCGATTACGACTGTAATGAAGGCCGAACCCTAAGGGTCCAAGGGTTTAGGGTTTAGGGCCTAGGTTTGAGGGGTTTAGGATTTCGGGGGGGTTGTTTTTAGTGACGGAGTCTAATGATTATATACTTCCCCAAAACCTGTACTATCCTCATTATTATAATCCAAAACAGTACCCAATCATTGGATACTTGGACCCTGACCCCTAAACCCTATACATCCCTATACATCCCTTGAAGCTTTAATCGAGGTCTTGTTAGGGTTGTTACTGGTTGAAGGTTCGGGGATTTAGGGATTCAGGTTTTATTCCGAAACCCTAAACCCTTTTGAGTCGAGGGCTTTCAGGCTTCTAGGCCTGAGTGTTGTAAGATTTTCAGATATTGAGGGCTTTAGAGATTGAAGGTTGAAGGCATATTAGGTCAGGGTTTTGGGGGCTTCGGGATACTGAGGGCTTTGCAGGTTAAGTGTTTAGGGCATAAAAGGGTTTAGATTTAGGGTTTAGGCTCCAACTGGCGATAACGGCTTGAGGTCAAACCCTACACCTTATCCCCGAAGGACTTAACCGTGAACCTCAGTAATTGGTCCGAGTGCTGCTTAAGCCCGAGACTGGACATGATGTTCCGAGCTGTTTCAATTGCTTCCGTGCTTTTTCTACCTTAATCCTAGACCCCAAACCCTAAACCTTTGATCCTAAACCGTAGATTCTAAACCCTAAATCCCAAACCCCGAACCCTAAATCCTAAAGCCTGAACCCTAAACCTTCAGTTGAAAAAACCTCACACCTCAAACCCTAAACCCGTAAACCCTAAACTAAGAACGAGGAGAGGCGGAACCATATCCCCCCAAATCATGGGTTTCCAATTTGTCCCTCTCTGTACTACCCCCCTAGGTTCCCCCTTATTGACCTTAATTAGGCATAGGCATCCTTAAATAACCGCAAATACTGGGGGGACCCATAGAGGGTGTCATTAGTATAGAGGGGGGTGGTAGGGGAACCCATGACAAAATGTTGGAACTACCGCAAAGCTGCGCAGGAAGCCTTATTTCACCTCTGGTTAGCACGGAATGAAGGAATGAATAGAAAAATGGAAGCTGTTATTTGGGGGGTCTAGGCTTTAGGGTTAGCAGTTTAGGGTTTAGGGAATTGGAAAGAACTTGCAAAACGACAAACATTAAGATTATACAGGTGTTACAGTAGGAACCCATTTCTTCAGTCCTTGCTAGCCCAGACCCCTGATAAATGAACCCCCTCCCTTAATAGGGATTCTGACAGGGATCCTAAAATTAAGGCCCTCAAAAAGGAGGGGGTTTATAAATCATGGGTCTACATTAGTCAGAGGAGGATTACCCTAGCTGCTCTGGACGTGTCAAGTTCCATGCTACCCCCCAACCACGACTCAGAGTCGAGTATGTATCTTCTTGTAGATGACAGTATATTATAGTATATCATGATATATTATAGTACATTATAGTATATCATAGTAGACCATAGCATAAGAATCCCCCAACCAAGACTCAGAGTCCATAGGAGGTAGGGGGGCTAGCGCCCCTCTTCCAGCATCATGCTGCTTGTCCTGCTCCGCAGCTGTTGATTTGAAGAGCAAAAGAGCTTAAACCTGAAACCCTAAACTTTAAAAGAGTTGGCATACAAGCTCCAATCTTCTTAGCAGTCAGCAGAGCCACTCCTGACCGACTGTGGCCGAAGTTGCTGTCGTGAAGTCGAGGTTCGGGATCTTCCCGGAGGCGTGCTCCACAGTGCAGAAACGTTAACGGCCTTACTACCTGCAACTTTAATTCTATGTACACCTGTACCCAACATTTTAGTATCTTTGCCTTGTATTGAAGGATCTAGGTTATACTAGGTGACCTTCTGGGTTGTGTACCTAAACCCTAAAACCCTAAGCCCGAAACCCTAAACCGTAAACCCTGAGCCCGAAACCCTGAAACCCTAAACGGTAGGCCCTATAAACCCTAAACCCTAAACTTGAAACCCTAACCCGCCGCGAGCCATCACGCGCCACGGAAGCGCGGGCTGCCAATGCCGCGAAGGAAAGCTGGGTCGAAACTGGGCAAGCCAAACCATCCTAAACCTGAAGCCTTAAGCCCCAAAGTAGGGGTTAGGGTTTAGGGTGTAGGGATTAGCGGGGTTAATATAGGGTTAATATCGGGTTTTCATAGGGGATAACTTATAGTTTAGGGTGTAGATTTCAGGGTTTCGGGCCCTTAAGGCCAGACCCTTAGCCCCAAAAACCCATGCTGGAAGCAATGAGCCCTTAGCCCTTCCATCAACTTTTGGTTTCGTTAATCTCACTGGTTCTTGAGCGGGAGGACCTCGAAACCTGGTTCTAAGTTTTTTTCTCCTAAGCTGCGATGGCACTCTTCTCCTAAAAACATGCCGTGTGGCATTGTGGCCACAACTTGGATTTAGGGTTTAGAGTTGAGGATTACGGGTTTTGCATGCTCAGCATTGAGGGTTGAAGGGGCTGTTAACATTGGGACGGGGATCACCGCCAGCTTCGTCCTGTTCAGGATGTGAGGGCACGAGCTTTTCGACAACCATCGAAGTTGAATTTTGGTGTCTTATGACCACTGCATGGACCCTCAGTACCTTTCTGAGGGTCATGTCCTTCATTTTCCCAAGAAGGGTTTGAATCAACTTCACATGGGGGATCCTTCAATTCATCTGAAAACTAGTCCCACTGCTGGGGTTCTTAATGCAATGGGGGTTCCTACTATTTGGTTGTTTTCACTTTGGGAACACTGATTTAGGCCAAGTCTAATACAGTTATCCCTATAAGCCCCTATAGCACCCCTTCAGTAGATAGAATATGGCTTTGGGTATGTTAAAATAAGATCCCCACATACCCCATGTTCCATCTACTTAAGGGGAACTATATACAAATCCAATGTTCATTTCACTGTCCTTTTTCTTTCCCATTTGATTCTCCACTATTGAGGTATACATCCCGATATAAGCCTTACCCTAAACCCAAAACCCTAAACCCCCTAAACCCTTGTTCGGAGACCATATGGGACATGGGGGAGCCTTTTCGAGGCTTTAGGTTTAAGGGATTCTGTCCAAGCCTGGAGCTGGTTTAGGATTTGGTAAATTTAGGGTTTAGGGTTTGGGGAGGGTTTACAGAATTTGGGCTTATGATGGCTGGCTATCACAACGTTACCTAGCTTTCCCCAAATGACGCGAGCTGTTCTCAATTGGCTACACTTCGCGTTCTAGAATGAATTGGACCAAGCCTGACCCTAAACACCAAATCCCAAAACGCCAAAAAGACCCCAACCCTATAACCCCTAAACGCTTAAAAGCACTGAAGCCTCCTGAAAGCCAAGGAAAGGAAGCATCCAGCGGCCTCCTGGCACAGGTTGGATTTCGGCTGTTGGGGTGGTGAAGGGACAAGGGTTTGGGGTTTAGGGTGAAGGGTCGAGGGTTTACTGGGTTGCTGTTAATGGAGAATCAAATGGAAAAGAAAATGAAAATGAAATGGACATTGGTCTTGCGGGGGTATCTAAGGTGTCTATAATGGTTATATATTGGCTTGCTGTTAAGGAACTTAAACTAAGTTACCACAACGGACAATGGGTGTGTATATATATGTATACACATATATAGTAATTCATATGTTGCCCCAATGTAGTAACTTAAATTAAGTTCCTTAGGTCAAGGGTTTAGCGGTTTCAGGTTTTGGCGCGTAACGGGTCTAAGCAGTCGGTTTAGGCTGAAGGTTCCAGGAAACAAGACCCTCAACCCTAAGCCCGGTTGGGAGCTCAGAGAATTGCAAGTTCAACAACCCCCATCGGGATCAGATGTCTCGCAGTAGCTTACGCCCTAAACCCTAAACCCTTAATGCACCCTAAAGCAATCTGAGGGCTTTCATGGACCCCTTGTCAGGGATTCTATAGGGTGTAGGGTAATTGATTCAATATGGGTATGAATGTTCCGGACTAGTGGGCTTGGGATTTGCCTTACGGCCTGAGTACTGAAACGTGCACTGCTACGCAATTCGTAATCTGGAAGTCGGCACCTGACAGTTCAACCCTGTGCCCTGTGTATTTTGCCGATGACATCCATCACGACATTTACTGTTTACCTGCAACCTCAAAAAACTACGGTTTAGTAACAACTAACCCATGATTAGTAGGCAAAACTCACAAGCAAGTTACGGCTTATTGGGTTTTCGGGTGCTGCAATCCATCCACAACATCCTGCAAACCTGTTGTTGTTCTGCCAGGATTCGACAGAGAACTGACCTGTCGACCAAAATTAAGGTACATCCTACTCCCCAAGCCATGTACAAACCCGACCTGTGTAGAAGCCCCAAGCCCAAACTGTGCAGAAACCTGAAGAGTCTGCACTCTCCGGCGCTAAGAACCCTTAATCCTAAACCGCCTGAGCCCCTAAACCCTTAATCCTAAACCCTTAACCCTAAACCCTTAGCCTAAGGCAAGTATCCCTGTCGGAAGACGACGAGGAGTTGTCCGCCTTGGGTGTGCCTTTGGACGCCGTGGTGAAGGTTCCCCGGCAAGAGGTTTAGGGTTTAGGGTTTAGGCTTGTACTCAGGTAAGGGGTTTTACAAAATGACGGTCAGGGTTATATATGGTGGGGGGGGGGGATGGGGTAAATAGGGGACATATTGGGGATATATTGGGATAATGGAAAAGAGTTTAAACCCTAAACCCTAAACCCTTTTAGAGTTTAGGGTCTAGGGTTTGGGGCTCAGAGTTTCGGGTGGTGAGAGAGTTTCGGGCTTTAGGGTTTATAGGGCCTCAAGGTTTCCATGGTGTGTCTGGGTGTTATGGCAGTAGTAACCCTAAACCCTAAAGCCCCTAAACCCTCAAACCCTAATACCCTAACGCCTTAAACCCTCAAACCCTAACACCCTAAACCCTCAAACCCTAACGTCCTAAACCCTCAAACCCTCAAACCTCAAACCCTCAAACCCCTAAACCCTCAAACCCTAAAAGCCCATCAGGATTCAGGGTGCTTCAGGACTCTGAGTCTTGTTGTTGGGGGGGAAGTCGAGAGGACTCTAGGCTTGACTAAGTGTGGTTTAGGGCTTTAGGGGGTTTAGGGTTTAGGGTTTAGGGTTTGGGGCTTTAGGGGATGTAGGGTTTAAAGGTTTGGGGCTTTAGGGTGTCCAAAGGGGATATGACAGGGGTTGCATGGGGGGATATATTGGAATAACGGAAAAGAAAATGGAAACTACGATTTACGGTTTTAAGTTTTAAGGGTTTAGGGCTTGAGGGTCTGAAGGGTCAGAAGGGTTGAGGGTTTTAGGGTGTCAGGGCTTCAGGGTTTCAGGGTTGGGGCTTTACGGGTTTTGGGTGTGAGGGTTTACGTTTGGCGGGTTGTAGGGCCCGGTATTGCAGGGTTTAGGGGTTATGGTTTTGGGTTTTCACGGTTGGAGGTTGGAGGGCTTCGGGTTGAGTATTCAGAAGGGTTCGTGTAGCTATATAGTATTTACCCAGGCGCGAACGTATTGATATGGGAAGCCATGAAGAACTGCGTACACATCATAGAATGCACCTACCTCGACCCTTTGGGATGAGCGTGGGGTTTGCGTAAACATCCCCCCAAGACCCAACCCTAGACTCCCAAGACCAGCATGAAATCCTGGCTTAGTGTTTAGCGTGCATGCCTTCACCGAAACGGCGTGTTTAGGGTTACGTGTAAACCCCCTAAACCCTAAAGCCTAAACCATAAACCTAAACCCCTAAGCACAACTCCTAAACCCTAAGCCCTAAACACTACAGTAAACCTCAAATCCTAAACCCCAAACCTCAAAGCACAACTCCAAGGTTTGGTGCGTGCACAGCACGCCCAACTTCTCGCTGCCTTGGCAGAGCTTGAGCTGCAATCTGTCGGTTCTGCTTAGAGTTTTGGGGTTTAGGGTTTAGGGCTTAGAGTTTTGGGGTTGCAGAGGCCTGAAGAGACCCTGTAGATGGATGTATCGAGTAGAGCTTGGGGTTTGGAGTTTGGGGTTGAGGGTTTAGGGTTTAGGCGGTTTAGGCGGTTTAGGGCTTTCCTAGTTGGTTTTGGGAGTGAAGGTGGTGGTAAGTCAATGCTGCATCCGTTGGCACAAAAAAAAGGACCTTTGTTACATTGTAGTAGGATGATCTGCACCCCAGCGTTTCTTAGTTTTGAGTTTAGGGGTGCATCAGGGTCTCGGGTTTTGGGGGGGCTAGGAGTTAAAGGCTTATGCTTCCGCGTCTGAGGTTCAGTACTCTGCCCAAGTTTATCAACCCTAAACCGTGTGGATGGGTGTCTTCGGCATTAGGGACTGGGGTGCAGGGTATCAACCCTAAACCCTAAACCCTGAACCTTAACCCCTAAACCCTAACCCCCAAGCCGTAAACCCTAAACCCTGAACCTTAATTCCTAAACCCTAAGCCCTAAGCCCTGAGCCCTAAACCTTAGCCCTTGCAACTCTGAACTCACAACCGGGCATCAAGGTAGCGCGGCCTCTAGTTGGTTTTAGGGTTTCGGGGTTAGGCATCTGCCCTGTGGAACCTTCAGGAACCCTAGCGGAATGCTAGGGTTTGAGGTTTAGGGTTTAGGTTTTAGGGGTTAGGTTTTAGGCTTAGGGGTTTAGGGGTCTAGGGGTTTAGGGTTTAAGGTTAGGGCGTATATCGGGATTTGGGGTATTATAGTATGCGGGACATAGTAGCCCAAAAGTTAAGAACCAAATATGGAGAAGAACATGGACAGTGACATGGAAACTGAAGTTATATAGTGGTTCATAGGGATTTTGGTGTCCTGAGAGCTTAGGGGTGCCTTTTGGCGGGTTCCTAGAATGAGGATCAAAGTATTTGGGGGTCTAAGTTAGGGTCCCCCTGTTTATGGAAGCCACCTTACAGGAGAGTCATTTATCTATCCTTCTATTTACTCACATACAGTTATACTGGACAGTTGAGGTTCCCTGGATTCAGGCCCATGTTTACCTTACGATTGAAGGTTTGGAGGTTCCCAAAAACCAGGATTAGGGTTAAGGGCTTCGGATTCTGGAATTTTGGGATCCCAATTACAAGCCCATGCTATATTGGGGGCTGTAATTGGGGTCTCCCTAAGTCTCCAAACTACCATGCTGAGTTTGATAGGATGTCCTGAGCATTGAGGAGTAATACTATCTGCTTCTTCCAATGCTGGGTTGAAAGCCAGGCTTTTGAACACGAAATGAAAGTATGTACGAACATGCATATACGATGGATGGAGCAAGCCTTTTATCACCTGAATATACCCTATACACCAAGATTTTTTGGGGGGATCTAAGTCCTGCAATTGCTTCCTTCCACCCTGTGTATATATATATAATTATATATATGCATCTCCAGCAAGACAAGTGTATAACATCGTATGACTTCCACTACGTATTTGTTATTTCTTTAATGACTTGGCGTCATTTCATAAGCAAGTTGGAATATAATTTCCACACCAAATTAGGATTGCCAAAAGGAATAAGTATTACACGAACAAGTAACAAGAAGACTATGGCATAGTCCCACTGCTGATGGCCATAGATACTCCTATACGCACGCACATAATATAAGATAAAGCGTAGAAATCCGGCTAGCGCGTAGATTCAATATATATATATATAAAATGAACGTGTAGGAACTATGTCCCAGTGTAACCCTACATATCCCTACATCCCTACATACCCACTTCATATATCCCAAAGCCCGGGCCCTAAACTTTAAACTTTAAACCCTACATATGGTAGTTTCCCAAGGTCCCCCGATATAGGCCGAAAAATACTATAACCCTCATGAAAACGTACCCGTAATTTGGGAAAGCCTCAAATATACATATATATATATATGTATATATGTACATATACTCATGTATCTATTTACATATTCGCATACGCGTACTCTTCCAAGAATTGAAATTGAGGCGAACCCTTAGCCGGCATCAATCGTAAGCCCTAAGGCCGATGAAACCACTAAACCTTAAACCCCCCCGATTCTTCCAACCCCTTGAACCCTAAACACTAAACCCCGAACCCTAAACCCTAAGCCCTTAAACCCTAAGCCCTAAACCCTAAACCCTAAGCCCTAAACCCGAAGCCCTACACCCTAAATAAGGTTTAGGGACGCCATCAACATTGCCTTTTGCAATTTCAAGATTCCCATGACACTGAGCAAAGGCGAAGACGACAGGAAAGGTCGACTGGCTCAGGTTTCTGCATCGACAAGGACAGACTCCACGGTGTGGGGTGCTTGAGTTGTGGGGTTTAAGTATCTTGTGACTTTAAAGTTTAGGGTCCCCCTGAACCGCAAACCCTGAGACACGAAGGGTTTCAGGGTTGATGGGCTTTGGGGTTGAAGATTATGGGTAGGGCTATGACCTTAATTCTATGTAGTTACCAAGTGCAAACTTCCAAGTCGGGATATGTGGGGATGGTAGTTCCCCAAAAGTAAGATGGAAACACATGTAGCCCCCCATTAGGAAGGACTCCCTGTCAGGCTCTATGTTAGTTCCTAAACGCTAAATGTTAGGGATCTATTATGCTGTTTGGGGCAGGGGATTCCTTGTATTCATGTATAAAGGATCCGATTTTCTTTCTGGTTTCCTGTTTCCTTTCACCATGAACAGCAGCCACCAACCCAACAGTGGGGGGTGATTAGTACGACTCATACCGAACAGATTTTCTTCCCAGGGTATAATCCACACGATTACCATGTGGCAACTGTTAGTGTAATCCCGTTGGGAGGAGCGGCGCGTGCTGATTACCAACGCGCACTGCGTTGAGTGGCATGCCCAGGCAGACAGCAGCCAAACACGCTTTAGATGTGGGATTCAGGGCTTTTGGTTTACAAGGTCTTCGTACCAATATGAATCGCTCCCCCGCCGCTAAGATTAAATTTTCCCATAGGAGATCTTATCTACCCATACTTTTGGGGGGAGCTAAGGAGCTAGGGATAGTCCATATCAATATAATAAGGGGAGCTAAAGAGCCCAGGAATCTCCAACACCATAGGGGAGTTATAGCCTGACATTGGGGCACATATTTGATATTTGGGGTGGGGGAGAGGTAGTACCGGCCCCAGGCCCGAACTCCTCACAAGTTCACCAACCCCAAAACACCTTAAAAGCGGGTTATATAAGGGAGTATATAGGGGACTACTACAGGGTTAATTACGGGGGATCCTAGGAGTTCAGACTATGGCACATATACCTTTATATAAGGCTTTTGAGGATTCACCTGGCATAGGAGCTAGACAGTCGGAACCTTCCGCTTACCCAAGACAGAGGAGGAAGAAGAAGAAGAAGAAGAACCATCATGAGTTCCCCTATTTTGAGGTCCGTTGTACTTTAACCTACTTAGTAACTGTAGTTATAACCCAATTATAAATCCCATAACCAGAGTGACCCTAGATATACTTGGGGTGTAACTACAGTTTTTAAGTAGGTTATAAGTACAACGGACCTCCAAGTACTACCCACACCATGCTACTCCCCCCGCCCCCCCTGTATTCCGCTTAATTAATCGGGAACCCATGACACCAGCCGCAACAGCCCGATCTCAATGTTCCAACGCTTAGGCTTTTGGTATATGCACTTGTAAAGAATGTTTCGCGAGTAGGGGATGTCAAAAGAAGATGGAAGCTACCCCAAACCCTGAACCCACAGTCCCAAGCACCCCAAACCCTGAAACTGAAACCCTATGCCATATAAAGCCTACACCCTAAACCTGAAACCCAATCCTCGAACACTTAAACTTAACACCCAAACCCTAAAGACCCGTAACCCCTACACCCGAAATTTTCAAACGCTACTGAAGGCTCCGGTCCCTGACCCCGAAGCCCTCCTGAAAGCCCTAATCCCTACCCCCCAAGCGCTACAACCCAGAAACCCAGGCTCAGAGGCCTGAATCGGTTTTGGGTGTTTCGAGTTTAGGGTTTAGGGTTTACGGTTTTTTTTTTAGGTTTTAATATTTGGGGGTTTAGGGATTAGGGTTTGGGGTTTTACGGTACTTTGGGGTTTAGGGATTGGGGATCCTGGTTTAGGGTTCGGACCTTGCCTTGCAAGGTGAAGGCGCAAAGAAGAGGCTCTGATGCGGCCAGGCAGCATCGTGTGATGGACCCTAGGAGCCCCAAACCCCTAAACCTCAGGGTTTAGAGTTTAGGTTGGGTTGACAAGATTCATGGTTCATAGTTGTAGAAGTTTATAGTGCAAAGTTGATAATATTGAGGCTAGGGGCTTACATTTCAGAATAGGGCTTTTGAGTCACATAGGTAGTTTCGAGAATTGGGGCCTCATTTGGGTACCTCCAAACATTAGGTGCCGTAAGAAAATCTATGACCAAAAAGGGCCCCAAAATTTTGAGAACAGCCCACATGATCCTCTGAGTTATCATGTAGACCCCTGATTAATCAATCCCCTGCCCCTAATAGGGATTATAGTAGGGCTTCTAATATTGAGGCCCTAAACCCTAAATCCTAAACCCTAAGCCCTAAACCCTAAACCCCAAGCCCTAAACCCTAAGCCCTAAACCGTAAGCCCTGAACCCTAAACCCTAAATCCTAAGCCCTAAGCCCAACAATCTGAAACCCTTAACCCTTAGCCCTACACCCTTTCACGGGAAACCCGAGGCTTGCCTCTCGTGAAGCCAGTTCTT
>CAJNIZ010016880.1:28510-43024 GCA_905231905.1 Symbiodinium pilosum
TCTAGGTAACAGAAATTAAAGAATATTTTCAGGAACCTTGTAGAAAAGTGGTCAAGCCAAGTACCCGCAGGCCAAGTTGCACTTGACGCCGGAGCAGCGAAACCAGCTGGAAAAGTACAAGAGTGGCCGCTTTTGAAGCTTCTGACCGAAAATGGTGAACCAATTATTCACGGGTGATTAGGTACTTCCTTGTTGGGTGGAATGTTAATCCCTTATACAAAACCAGAAAAAAGCACAAGGTTTGAGCCCATGATTGTCTTCATGTCAGGGTGTCCACATCTATAGATACAAACTAATTCTGGCTGCCACTTTGGGTTGAAATAACCCATTATGTATTTTGAGAACTAGTAGCTTTTCCAGGTTTCTGGGGGGGCGTAACTTCACAATGGGGATCTATGTGGACACTCTGGTGGATTGCATAGGCCATCTGGCCAGTGAAGCATGAAGAACCGGACGCGGAGAAACCAATCCCGAATCCAGACCCCCTAATCCTTGAGGGTCCCTAATAGTAATCTTGCTTAGGTTTTTAGGGGTATTTGATACCTCTGCACGTTCGACCTTCAGGGCAATGGTCCAAAAAAGGACACCCCCCCTTGTAACCTGTCTTTTTTCGAATGTGATAGCATTCTCATCTTGCAGCGGTTGCATTATTGGAATGCATTTTGGGGGCCGAAAAGCTCTAAACCGTGAATTCCAAGCCTTCAGCGAACATAATGAACCCTGCCCAAAGGATCCAGACATGCCAGTTTAGGGTTTAGGACTTCCCAAAGCGGATTTCTTCAGGCAAACAGAAAGAAGTGCGGGGGCGGGACTGGTAGCAGGAAGGGTGTACAATTAGGGGCTCAGGGTTTAGGGTTTTGGGAAGACATGTTTTGCCCTGCAACCCAACACCGGCCCTGAAACCTTACGAGGAGTTTTTCGGGGCCCTTTTAAGGGGTTATAGAGGGACCTGTAGGGTTTAGGGTTTGGGACCAAGCCTGCAAGTAGACACCTTATACCGCTAACTTCCCTGCTTTGAGCCCCGTGGGAGCCTGTAGGAGTCATACGTTTAGGGTTTAGGGTTTAGGGTTTAGGTTCAGGGTTCATGGTTTAGGGGATGGATAGGCTACATAGATGTTGAACCATGCCCGCTCAAGACATGGAAAATATTCCGGCGGGTTTGTGGTTGAGGGTTCTTACTCAGCAAGTGGTTAGTTTGGAAGCAGTTGTTTTTCTTTCATGGTTCTTTGGGTTGTCAATTAGACGCTGCGTCCTGTGTCCCCTAGGCCAGTACTATAGGGGCCTCAATAACTACCAACATCATGTTAGAGGCCTGTTTTAGGTATTCTATACCATAATTATACAAGCATCCCAGAATCACAATATTGGTGTTCGACGGCTACAACATAAGCCTAACCTCCAAACCCCTAAAAGCCTCACCCTGTGAATCTCCAAACTATTGTTTCCCAGGTTTGAATCCGCACGCCCGTTTTTGTTGTTGTTTTTTTCTGTTTAAGGTTTGGGTTAATTCACCAATACACCTAGAAAATCTAAAAACGATAGGGTTTCCCAGCTTTCAACCCATCGTAAAAGTCTCTCAAGAACTGTAAGCAGCCATTTAAGCATCCCATGACACTCCTGTAAAATTTGTAAGCGAAAGAAACGTTTTTTTGTTTTTTGAAATTTCCCGTTTTCTTTACCAAACCTTTAAAACAGGTTCTGGTTGCACAGCGTAGGGCTTATAGGCCCCTGAACCCTAATCTGAACCTAAGCACTTAACCACCGATGTAAATTGACTCGCTAAATCTGACCTCGCCGCCAATGCGGTCTAGGGTTTGGGTGTCGGGTTTAGGGTACTAACATGCTGTGGCTTCCAGGCATTTTGCGGCAATTCGGTAAAGAGGGCTTCTACTGGGATCATCTTCCTGGTGACTCAGGCTTCGACAATATCCTTTTTCCATTGGGCGACCTTAATCCCTAAACCCTAATCCCTAAACCCTAAACCCATGGACCAAGGCCTTCAACCCTTAAAAGTCTGAAGCTCAAGCCCTCAACCCCTAAACGTCCTAGCCTAAGCCGTTACACCCCTAAACCCTCGGATAACTACACGGAGAAAGTTTAGGGTTTTATAGGGGATGATGGAAACTAAAACAAAAACTACTATTTAGGGCAACTCGAAACCTTTAACCCTAAATCAGTGAAGCCCGTTGCTTTCTAAACAAACCCCAAGCCATGCTGACTCAGCTAGGTCACTACTTCCACCCTAGACCCTGAAGTCCCAAACCCTGTTCGATGTGTCCCCATATACACCTGAAAACCTAAATCCTGAACCCTACACCCTAAACCCTGAACCCGAGAATAAGTCGAAATACAACTAGATGGGTGTAAATGCAACCAGATGGGCCAAAATACAACTGAAATTTCTAGAAATAGGCTCAGATGGGGGAAAACACAACCAGATGGGTAATAATACAACGGGGGGGGGGGGTCTTTGGGGCATTATTTGAGTAGAGGTAAGGAGTCTTTGGGGCGTTATTACAGTAGACGTAAAGAGAGATGTAAAGGGTCTTTGGGGCTTTATTTGAGATGTAAAGGGTCTTTCGGGCGTTATTTGAGTAGATGTAAAGGGTTTTTGGGGCTTTATTTGAGTAGATGTAAAGAGTCTTTGGGGCGTTATTTGAGATGTAAAGGATCTTTGGGGTTATATTTGAGATGTAAAGGGTCTTTGGGGCTTTATTTGAGTGGATGTAAAGGGTCTTTGGGGCGTTGAATTAATAATCATGTTAAGTATTGCCTACATGCCTGTCGCGCCTATATGACCGAAAACATACAAACCGAAATAATCATGTTAAGTATTGCCTACATGCCTGTCGCGCCTACATGACCGAAAGCATACAAACCGAAATAGTCACCACAAAGTTATGTCCTCATTCGTGCTAGGGCGCAAAGAGAAGGGACCAATCACAACCACCATTATCCAGCTTTGGTAATGGAACCTTAAGGCTGAGCCATGGGCTTTCTGCAGAGCATGTCCAAACTTATAAAGGCACCGGAATAGCCAGTTCCCTGAACCCTAAACCCTAAACCCAAAACCCGAGAAATCTTTCCCCTAAATCCTGTGATCATAACATTCAACCCTGGGCCTACGCTCTACCCCCGAAGCCCTGTAACCTGAATCCTGAGCCCTAAACCTTGGCCTTAAACCAGCAGTTTAGGGTTCAGGATTTAGGGTCCAGGGTTTAGGGTTCAGGGGCTCCCTGCGCTGTCCTCCTTTCCTAGTTTGGTGATTTTGAACGTCATCTTTTTGGTTTCACAGAGGTGTGCAACAGCCTGAAAGTGATATTTCTGGAGGTCATGTAGGGAACTCAGTGAATCCCAAACCTTGCGTAAGCCCTGAACCCTAATCCCTAAACCTTAAGCCCAAAACCCAAAACCTAAGCGGTAAACCCTAAACCTCAAGCGTTAAACCATCAGCACTCAACCCCAAACCAGGTTGGGCCTATGCGCCACGGCCCCGTACGATCGTCCCTGTCACGCACAGCAGTGGTGGCCCATCACTGACGCAGCAGACCTTTGCGCCGCTGGCTAGGGGCAACGCTTATTTAGGATGTAGGTTTCAGGGTTTGGGAGTTAGGGCTTAGGATTTAGGATGTGTAGAGTGTTAGGTTGAGCGTTCCACGCGTATGGTTTTCAGGGCTTCGGGTGTGGGGACGAAACCTCTCAATGCCCTTATGCTGGGATAGCTAATGAGTCCCTTGCAGGGGGGTTTCTACGGATAGAGGTGTCATATAGGGGCGCAAGCAGCATGTGTTGTGCAGGATAGAAGCCTTAAAGCTCATGAAGATTCTTGTTGAGGGTCTGTAGTTATTGTAATTATTTGCATACAGACACCCAAAACCCTGCCTTGGCTCGGCTCACACAGTATGCGAGTAGTGTCGCATGCTTCGGGATGGTGCTGAAAGTCAGGGGCCGTTTTGCTTGACCCATGTGAATGAAAGCCGATATCTTGGGCACCATAGGGTTTAGGGCTTAGGTTTTGGGATTGCCCTCTCTCAGCATGCTAACTTTTCACATGCATCTGCATGAAGAAGGCGAATCCTTCTGGCTTGAAATTTATATAGAGGTTTCTTTAAACTAGAGGTCCCCTTTTCGGTGTGAGTATTGGGTTCGCTTGGGGCCCCTCCTATGTTGGCCATACACATCCAGGTCCAATTTTGAGGGCTCCTTCCAGCTTTTGTCCACATGAGTAGTATTTTATTTGGGGATACTATGGTACCCAATATAGAATAACATTATATCCTCCTTTTGGGGTATGGTATTTTATATGAGGAATAGTATCTTACTAGGTTCAACCATCAAAAAAACTACTCACATGAGTTGCCATGCCAGTGCGCAACAAGATCAAGATTTGCCGGCTGGATGCTTTTTAGCGTTTTCGAGTTCGGTCCCAGGGCCCAGCTTGAGGCCACACGGAGCGCCTGGGAATGGTATTCCGCATGCTCCTGGAGCAGTTACGGGTGTGCAAGGGTGAGGGTGCCAGGGGTTCATAGGTGTAAGGGGGTGTAAGCTGCAACGAGTTTGCTGTGTGTACCATAAGATAGACCTATGATTAATAAACACCCCTTTTTTTAGGGCCTGAATATTGGGATCCCTATTATAATCCCGGTGAAGGGGAGTTGGTTTCTGAATGAGGGGTTTGGGTTACCTAAATCCCATGAATAGGGTAGTGTAGCACTCTTAGGTTGTACTACCACTCTTTGTGAACTCTGCGCTTGACCGCCCCGCTGGGAGGTTCAGGGTACTTGTAAGCTACTTTTCACCCGTAAGTCTGTCATATGAGCTATAGTCTAAACTCCTTAAAGGGGGTTATATAGGGGATTATATAAGGGACTACTATAGGGCTTATTAAGGGGGATACTAGGAGTTTAGACTATAGCTCATATGGTGCTACTTGGGTCAAAATAGCACCTGTCATTGGGCTCGAAGTTAGTTGTAAGTAGTGAAGCCGAAATACTTGTATGCGTCCAATTCTAACCGCAGTTTCCATCTCATTTTCCATTCAGTCCTCCACCATTCTTTGCAACTGGGATATAACTACCCACCCTAAACCCTAAACCTATAAGTACCCATGGACCTCCCACGGACCTCCAAGTGGTCCCGGGGATGTCGAGGATTTTCAGCTCGCTCGAGATGAACAGAGTTGGCTGGCTCACTGTGATCGCTTTATGGCTGAGGGCCTGCGCATTAGAGATTAAGGATTTGGGGTTTAGGGTGTAGGGATTTGGGGCTTAGGGTTTAGGCTTTAGGGTTTAGGATTTGGGGTTTAGGGTTTAGGCTTTAGGGATTTTGGGTGGGGGGGTGGTAACGGGGTCAGACGACCTTGAGCCTCACACCCCTAGCCCTAAAGCCTATTGGGGCTCATCCTCCAGACTATAGGCATCCCGACCTAACACAACGGCCTCAAGGGTTTAGGGTTTAGGGCCTCAATAATAAGTCCTATGGTGAATAAAAGCCTGCATGACCCTAAGTACCCTAAACCTTGAGAGAGATGGTTAGCATAGTATACTAGGGAGGATTTTAGTGTCAACAGTAGGTTCCTTGCAGAGTCAAAGCATAGGATGCCTCATGCAGACCTCAAGATGGCATGGGAGATTCTACCTGTGACCCCCTCTATAAGCCCAGATTCCATTTCTTTTTCCATGTTCTTCTCCATTTGATTCTCCATTCTTGCAGGTAAAATCCGTAAACCCTTAGCCCTACATCGTAGTTTCCATTGTCTGTTCCATTATCCCTGCATACCCCTGTTGATATATGATCCCTATAATAACACTAAACCCTCAACCCTAAACAGTAGCTTCCATTCTATTTGCCATCATCCCCTTATGACCCTGTATACCCCTGTACAACCCTTTTATGCCCCTATACACCCCTTATAGAACCCCTCTTCAACCCCTATAGCCCGAATCATGGCCTGGTCTCTTCAAAAGAGGGAGCTGGCGCGGATGACTTTCAGACTTGGCACGGATGACTTTCGAACCTGCGAAGCGCAACAACAGTCAAACAGACATGATGGTTTCCCAAAATGGGAGGACCCCCAAGTACTATAGTCCTTATTATGGGGACCCCCAAAATGGTACCCCTAGTTTTGAGAAATCCCAAAATAGCGGACTTGCGCATTTCAGTAAGAACCCCAGAGCCCTCAATTTCGGGTCCAAGGTCCAAATCCCCTTATAACCCTAAACCTCGTCTCTAAACCTCATACTCAACCCCACACCCTGAAACCCTTAACCCTACTTAGTTTGGGAGTTTAGGTTTTAGGCCCTTTGAAGCGTACAGGAACCCGAAGTAATAGATCAAGCCCCATGTGAGCTGTAGTCTAAACTCCGAGTATCCGGAGCCACCAGCGCTACATGAGAGATCTTGGCAGGGTGAACTGTTGGAGTTGTGCCTATGGCTCCAGAAGGAAAGAGGGATAAAACGGGGACCCTGAATTCATCAACCCTCAACCCTGAACCTCAAACCCTAAACCCTAAACCCCAAACCGAAACCCCAAACCCTAAACCCTAAACCCTAATCAAGGCGATCTAGAGCAAGAAAGGAGCCAGGAGTGAAAATTGAGACCTAAACCTCAAATTGTTGAAGGAGGCAGTCTGGCAGTCTATAGTCCCCCTGAAGTAGATAGAATATGGGGTCAAGGGTTTGGGTTTAGGGTTTAGGGTTTATAGTCCCCTCAAGTAGATCGAGTATACCCAAAGATATATTATATCTATTTCAGGGGGGCGCTAGGATGACCCGAAGGTCCATAAGTCTTAGAAGTTATAGAGTAATACACGGACCCAATTGTTTAGGGTTCAGCCACCCTAAACCCTAAATCCTAGACCCTCAACCCCTAAACCTTAAACCCTAAACCCTAAACCCCTAAACCCTAAACCCCTAAACCCTAAACCCCTAAACCCTAAACCCACAGTATCATGGTGTTCTAGGTGGCGCAAGCTTTCCTCCATCCAGCGGAGGTGATGTACGATTTCCTTCATCAGCAGCAAGTAGGAACCCTAAGCACATAAACCCTCAACCTTGGGTACTGCCCCCACCCAGTAACAGTCTATATTAGGGGTTCTATTAAGGGCTAAAAATAACCATATTATGAGTATTATCCGGCTGTTACTGAAGGGGGCAGTACCCTACCTAAACCTAAAGGACCTTTAAACCGTAGACCTTAGACCGTAAACCCTGTAGGGTTTAGGGCGTTTCAAGAAGGGTTAAAGTTTTAGTGAATTTTAAGTAGGATTCCAATGTGCAGAAAGCCCATGACACGCCATACCATGCTGTTGAGGGTTTAGGGGTTTAGGGTTTATTGGTTCAGGGTTTGGGGTTTGGATTTAGGGTTTCAGGGGTTTGGCGTTTTGGGTCCAAAGGTTTCCGGTTTAGGGTTGAGATCTTTCGCCTTCTTCTTTACAATATGCTGGATGTTGTCCTCTTCCTACCACATTCATATCAAAGGCTATTTTTTCACCACTGATCCCTAAAAACCCCCATGTATCCCTTTCATATTCCCTATAAATCATAAAAGACACCTGTATCCCTCTCATATTCCCTAGAAACCATTTTTTCAGGGACCCCGAGAACGCACGCCAGGTCACCACTTACACCCAGGCCTCTGCGGAACTGCTGGGCATTCAAATCGATGCGGCGACTTTTGGCGAGGTCTGGTAAGGTTTGGGGTTAGGGCTTAGGATTTAGGGTTTAGGGTAGGCTTCGGGTTTGGGGGTATTTTTCGCCTTCTAAAAAAGGATCTAGTGGAAAAGATGATGCAACATGGAACTGGCGGTGGCATGGGAGCTGATGTAGGCATTTGAGTCTATGAATCATACCTACTTAGCCCCCAAAAGTTTTCAAATCATGGAGCCTAAACCCTAAACCCTAAACCCCCTTGGGGTGTAGAACTTGGGACTTCGCAGCACATTCATGCTGCAGGTGTTGATCTGGTTCACACGGGGGTGGGGTGGGGGGGCCGCATCGAAGGGCAAGCGAGTGAAGGACTTCGAGCACAAACTTTGCATAGTCCTTCTATGATGGTCGCAACCTGTAGGCCAGAAACTGTTTGTAAGGCTTCATAGGGGCTAAGTAGAGACCCATTATTTACAGGAGTTGCAGGGGCTATTCAGGGCATAGGGTTTGGGATTAGGGTGTAGGATTGCTGTGCACCAAAGGTGAAAGCTGAAAATTGGAAGGGGCCCCTTAGGGGTTTAGGGTTTAGGGGGCCCTTGTAGACTACTGTCCTGTAACGACGAAGCCTTATGTGGTTCAGTTGAATTAGATCGGGGGAGGGTATTTTGGGTCCTGAAGTCTGTGCATTGTACCTTCTTCGGGCCTGTTGGGGCCCTAGGGACGAGTGATCTGAGTGTTGGATGTGCCTAGAACAAGCAGGGTCTAGGGTTTAGGGTCTGGACAAAGGCAAGCATACCAAACTGTTCGGTGCAAACCGTTTGTTCTGTTCCTAAACCCTAAGCATTGTTATGGCGAAAGTCACAAGACCGCCTCAGAAAGGCTTTTCTAAAGACACATGGAGATTTGAGCTGTCATGCAAAATACTGTGGTGTAGGGTTTGGGGTCTAGGTTTTAGGGCTTGTAGAAAGAACCCTTAGGGCTGAAACCAAGCCCTCCGCTCCAAATACAAGAAACCAACCTATCCTTCAAGGGTTTAGGGTTTAGGGTTCAAAGAGTTTGCAGTGCGGATTTGAAGCTGTTCATAGGTTTGTTCGGGGTGGTCTTCTGGTTTTCGCAACTCGGTTTTAAGGGTTCCAGTTTGGACTGCAAGAACCCCTACAATCCGAATCCCTAGATTCAATCGCCCTCCAAGCAGAACCCCCCAAGCCCTGAATATCTAAACGTCTAAACACTACACACCCAACACCTACAAAGGTTAGCTGTCCTGCACGTCTTTTCGGGTGTTAGGGTTCAGGGTTTAAAGGTTAATGTCTTGGCAAAGTGTCTTCCGTTATGGCCTTTTGGGAACAAGAATTCTGACTAGCTACCATGTCTATCCCTATACATCACTATGCGACCCAGTATAATCCGCTACCTTAAACCCTGAGACAGTGGGAGAGTGTGAGAGAGAGAGAGAGAGAGAGAGCGAAAGGTCTATGATATAGAATATATACATAATATATAGATATATGTAGATATACAGATATACAGATACATGTATACAATTCCCTAAGCCCTAAACCGCACATTTTGATCACTATCTCTAAGCCCTAAACCCCAATCCTTAAACCCTAATCCCTAACCCTAAATCCCCCCTAAACCCTAAACCCTATAAAAGTAGCAGCCAAGGATCAACAGTGGCAACTCGGGCGGACCTGCCTTCAACCGCCGCTGGGGATGTCGAGTTTGCTTGAAGGGGTTATGGGTTTAGGGTTTAGGGGTTTAGGGTTTCAGGGTTTGGGGGGTTTAGGGTTTAGGGATTAGGGTTTAGGGTTTAGGGTTTCAGGGGGTTCGGGTCTAGGGTTCAGGGTCTAAGGATTAGCATTTATGGCTTAGGGATGTTGAGGTCTATTTGAGGAACATGATCTATAGTCGAACTCCTAGTATCCCCCTCAATAAGCCTTAAAATAGTCCCTAAAATAATCCCCTTCAAGAAGTTTAGACTATAGCCCATATGCCGCCATGATGTTGGTAACTATTTAGGCGTCTACCTCAGCGCTTTCACGGATTGAGGAGTTGAGGGTCTAGGTTTTCGGGTTTAGGAGTCAGGGTTTAGGATAGGGATTGGGACTCCATAAAACCTAAACCTTGGGTCAATCCCCCACCCAGTCATGGGGACCACATGGGACTATTGTAGGTATGTTAAGCCCTTATTGAATCCATATCTAGGGGCTAGTACTATAGGGGGGATTGACCTAACCTAAACCGGACGGATGGTTGTGCTTGAGGGGGAGGGATTAGGGTGTTAGGGTGTTAGGGTTTTCGAGTAAGGGTTTATAAGGCGTAGGCATAAGTGCAGATATGCGCACATGTGATGTGACTATATTAAGAACTGATCTGTTGCTGGGATGTTGCGGCATAATTTACGTAGGCAAGTGGGGTTGTAAGTGTTCCAAACAAACATCCCCGCTTTCGCGCGCCAAAGGGCTGCAGCGGGTATTTGTTCTCGAACCTGATAAACATGTTTCTAATTCTGCGTAGGTTCTCTACCCTAAAACCCAAACCTTAGAACGTAGAAGTTACCCATGCGTATGGACGTGTTGATGTGGGATTCGATAGCTTAGGAAAAGGGGTGCAGGGCCTAGGCCTGTTCAAGGATGCGATTTCACCCAAACTGGCACGAAAGGCCATGTCTCGTAGGAGGATGCTACTCTGATTATTCTGTACCTGAGCTACTGTCAACAGTAGGCTTATGAAGGAACTCTTAACAGTAGACATTAATAGAGTCCTTAATGAGGAGCCCATGCCCATCAAATCATTTTTGAAATCTTGACGGTTGCTACCATGGCCACCCCCGTCCACGCCTAAGGACACCCTAGCCACCTAAGTCTTTCTTCTTACATAGCCCAATGTCAACGTGAGCCTGTATGTTTGTATCGGATCTCATCCGAGGGAACCTTCTGCAGTCGTCATATTCACTGGGCACTGCGTTGCTGCCATCATTGCCGATTGCAGTGGCTAATGCAGCAATGATAAAGCCGATGCTCTCGCTGATGATGATGGTACTGTTGGCTAGGGATCAAATTTGGTCTCCTACCATATGCCTTAAAAAGCATTGGCATACCCTGAACCGTATCCGCAAAGAGGACCTGTCGTTTGACCAAGTCTCAATCCCTGAACTCTTGACAACTAATGTAGAAGCCTAAGTGGTTACCATTACTATGGGTTAGGGTTTAGGGTTTAGAGTTAAGGGTCCAAGATTCCGGGTATACTTATAGACTACCACGGATAGACCCTCAATCTGGTTGTGGTGGTGGTGGTGGTTATTTAGGCTTTCTACCCTAAGCCCAGAAGCTCTAAACCCTAAATCTTGTATACTGCTGCATCTATCTCCCGAAATACTTTAATATTCCTACAATATACTATAATATACAATAATGATCCTATAACATACTATGATATTCCTATGACATAACTAAAATTCCTTATAGGTAGTCCCAGCTATCCTGTAGAACCCCCTTAAACCTAATTAAGTGGACCCATCCAAGGTTTCGAGTTTAGGGTTCAGTGCTCTAAACCCCCAAACCCTAAACCCTAAACCAAAAACCGACCCAGAGCTACCGGAAAGGACCCCCGTGACAAAAAGTGGTCATCATCTCAGGCCACGGTGAGTGCGTCGGCATTGCTTTTCAGAGCATGCATCTTGGCCCAATAAAGGACTTTCGTTGGAGGTCTCAGCTAGAATCTTGTCCCAATCTAGACAACAGAGGGTTTCGGATTTCAGAGCATGCATCTTGTCCCAAGGGTTTAGGGATTTAGGGTTTAGGAATTTGGGATTTAGGGTTTAGGGTTCAGGGTTTAGGGTTTAGGGCATCTTGTCCCAAGGCATTCAGGGTAGGGTTATATAGGGGCTATTTGGGGATTATATAGGGTATAGGGTTTAGGTTTTAGGGCTTCGGATACAGGAATTCCGTTGGGGTGTTCAGGTAGAATCTTGTCCCCATCTAGACAACAGAGGTTTTGGGATTTATAGTTCTCCTTGAGACTCAGCTTGGACGTTAGACCCTTTGAGGATTCCCTTATAATTACTCCCATTATAGGTACCTAAAAAGTTAACCCGTAGTAGGGGTTTTAAGTGTCTGTGGAGTTTATATGATCAAGGGCTTATGGTTCCTAGGATCCTAAGAGGGCACACCGATGTCCTAACCATGGAGCAATGGAAGATGAAATGGAAGCTGCACGTATAAAGGGGTTTATAGAGAGATCGTAGGGTTCTTAGCATCATATTCCTTGGTGCAGGTAATTGGACCGTGTGGTTGCGCAAAAAACATGTAATTCCCAGAGCACAGGATAGTGAAGGTGGAACCTAAACCCTATAAACCCTTAACCCTATAAACCCTAAACCCTATCAACCCTATAAGCCCTAGACCCTATGTGCCCTAAACCCAATAAACCCTATACGCCCTAGACCCTATAAGCCCTAAACCCTACAAGCCCTAAACCCTATAAGCCCTAAACCCTATAAACCCTAAACCCTGTAGCATTTCTTCCCCAAACTGTTTCAACCCTGAGAGGGTACATCGTTCAGCGTTTAGGGGGCCTTGAGGTTGGGGATTCCTAAACCCAAAGCTCTACACTCCAGAGTTCCCTTTTAAGTAGATAGGGTTTAGAGTTTAGGGATATAGTCCCCCTTAAGTAGATAGAATATGGCTTTGGGTATATTCTAATAAGATCCCCACATACCCTATATTGTATCGAAAAAGGGGGACTATACGCTCTAACCCTCAACCTGAGGTTGGAGATTCTGGATTTTGGGGTTTAGGGTTTAGGGTCTTAGGGTTAAGGGTTAAGGGTCTTAGGGTTAAGGGTTTAGGCTTTAGGGTTGAGGGTTTAGGGTTTGGGGTTGAGGCCTAAAGCGTTGCTTCCTCAAGAATTAGAAGGTTGGACCTGTCGGCCCATAATAGGGGCCCTTAATTGTGTGGTCCTTCTACAGATACGTACTTACACCCTCCACAACCCAGAAACCAATTGAGGGCCCTTGGCTAGGACCCAGGGTTTAGGGTTTAGGGTTAGGCTTGAGGATTTTGGGCGAGTATGTAGTGGTTCCGTTTTCACTGGTCATGTCAGGTGTCAAGCTACAGCAGGGTCTTTGACAGTTCCGCCAGGATGAACAATAGTAGTTTCCAGAAAGCAGGGGACCTCAATGCACCTTTTAAAACCCTCAAAAAGGGACCCCTGATTTTGAGAAACCCCCTTGTAAATCCTGATCAGGAAACCCTGAAGCCTAAATCGTGTGAACTGCTTTGAGCAAGGAATGCAGATGAGGCGGAAAACATCGGCTACGTGATCCCATCCGCGGCTGAGAAAGAAGTTAGACACTGTCTAGGGTTTTGGGTGTTGGGGACGTTGCTCCCTAAGCCCTTGGGGTCTAGGATTTAGGAATACTAAACCTCCCAACGCGATGATCCTACCTTGAGGGCATGTAGGGCGTTTGGTTACATATGAGGTTATTTTCTAGGTCACTTCCCCCTACAGTAATAGCCCCCATAATGGGGGTTTTTCTGTATCTACAATAGTCCTCGGTTGCACCCATTACTGGGTGGGGGAGGGACCCAAGTCCTAAACCCTGAACCCTTAAACCCTATACCCTTAACCCTAAACCCTAAACCCTAAACCCTTAAACCCTATATATCCCTATTATACCCCTTCATACTCCTAACCCTTAAACCCTTGTGCGTCAAAGTGAGGACCTCATACTTTGCAGCCCCAGGATGGTTAGGGTGTGGGGGTTGAGGGTTTAGGGCTTAGGGCTTAGGTTTTAGGACTTGTGGACCCAGGCAGCTTATGAGCCTCAGTATTTGAATGGAGGGTGTAGGGTTTAAGGGTTTTGGGGTGGATTGTACTAGAACCTAATTTGAGTAAAGGGGCTTGCAGGGAATGATGCTGATAGTTACTCAGGCTTCTATATAGATACAGGTTTGGGAGGCGACTAGGGGAAGACCAGGAGGGTCGCAAATGCTGTAAATTGAATGCCTTAATATGGTGTGGTTATCTGCTGTCAGCAGTATTACCAGCAGTTTAGGGTTTAGGGTGTGGGGTTTTGAGTAGAGTCGCTGTCGTGTTGTATTTGCTCAGGAGTGCGGATGGCGACTTTACAATTTGGAGCAGCATTGTGTTGTCGTTGGGGTCCCTTGCTTGCTTGTCCTCCTGGCTGCTAGCAGGGAAGGAAGTAGTTGGGGCTCAGAAGGCTTACCTAGAAGTGGGGTTTATAGGGTTTGTGGTTTGGGTTGAAGGTGGAGGGTTTAACGTTTAATGTGTAGGGTTTAAGGTTTAGGGTTCAAGATTCAAGGCTTAGGGTTGAAGAGGTGTAGGGCGTTGGGTTAAGCCCTAAACCCTAAACCCGTGTGGATTTCAGGGAGGTTTTGGACCTTTAGTTTGCTGGCTTGAGACAGAGAGTGCTATAGGCTGTACTGGGCTGCTGTTAAGGAACTTCATAGAAGTGGCTATAACAATGGAACCTTACTATTTGCTACATACTTATATCATGTTGACATAATTTAAGTTTCTTAACAGAAGCCCAGTATAGGGTCCTAAAATTGAAGGTCTTTGGGGTCGTCCAGCAGGTTTTCTACTGATCTTCTGGATTGCATTTTTTGTAGGGCCCTAAACCCTAAACCCTAAACCCCTAAACCCCAAACCCCTAAACCCTAAACCCTAAAAACCTAAAACCCTAAAACCCTAAAACCCAGGTTGTCGTCAGCCATTTCCTCAACGACCTCAGGCGGCATGGCAGGCGCCTTGGCCCACAAAGGCCTCCTTTGATGTAACAGTATTATCTCAGGACCTCAGGGTTTACGGGTTTAGGGGATAGGGTTTAGGTTTAGGGTT
>CAJNIZ010016880.1:59208-82076 GCA_905231905.1 Symbiodinium pilosum
GTGGTTGCTGCAACAGCTTCAGCCATAGCAGAATCCCCCTCAGAAATGGAACCTGGCCCATAAGGAACTGAGGTTTTGGGGCTCCGGTGCACTCCTTGCTCCTCGCATGGGATGCTCTTAAGGAATTCTAGGTCTCCTGCAATTCCACAAATCTCGCAGAAGAACCCATGTCGTCGATCCTTCACGTAATAATGAAGGCCCCGGGATTTGCACTGCGACTTTGGTGATATTGGCTCACCTAGGCTGCTGTTGTCATAGCCACCTACCCCAAGAAACATATATCAATCAAGCCCTGAAGTCAAGTCACTCCTGGGAGGCGGTGTCACCAACGATGGCGATCTTGAAGACGACGAATGGGCATCAGAACCTGGGCGTAGGGTTGAAGGGCAGTTTGGGGATTAGGGTTATGTTAATATAGGTCGAGGTTAGATATAGGGTTCTGAGCAGGGCTTGCACTGCAAATTTAAATGGGCACTTATATGCTTCAAGGGCTCACTTATTTAAGATGTGTATGGGGTATAGGGTACAGGGCAAGGTTTGTAGGAATTGGGTCTGAACATAATGCAGATTAGCTACCGAAATCCGTAGAAGCAATGGATAGCGTAGGCTTTGATGCAAAGCCGATGAGAGAGGGCTTGGGTCGGCAATTGGATACAGGGGCACCATCTGGAGAAAACAATCGCTTTGTGGTCTTGGTAGGAGGGCTAGGCGTGGCCATCCCAACTGCAGCTGGCAACTCATGCGAAGCCGTGATTTCGGAGGGATTTGGGGTAGGGGTTGGCTCCGTAGGACCACGAGGCTCACCATTGTCCAGGGCCACAGGACCTGATGAGCTTGGCACCTAAGTCCAGACATGCACCTAAACTCTATTGGCAGGATCCACATGATGTAGCCTTTCTTGTTATTGCAAAAGTGGTCGCAGGATTTGTGTCCGGCTCCACAATGTCATCATCAACATCGGTAGCCATGGACTCACTCTCTGTACTCTCGCTGCCATACGATGTGGAATCAGACCCGCTCCCATCACCCCCATCGTTGCCTAAGTTTTCCAATCCAAACTAGATCGACTGCATTACTAGGCAACAATGTACATTACAGATTGATATCATTAAGTGCGAGCAAATATCCTGGCTGGCTCTGCAACATGCCCACCTCCTGCATCATCGCACGTAGGTCTGCTTGACGAGGTTGATGGGGTCTCTTCGCTGTGCGGGAAAACAACGAAATCAAACGCCGTATCATCCAGGCTTGAGTTTTGATTGTAGTACCTGCAGCCAATTTGATCATAATTGAATCCATACTCTGCAAGCCCCTTCCATGATTCTAAGGAATAATAGTCAAGACGCATGCTGGCACTGGTTTGTGGACAGGGCGGAATCCAGCATACAGCTTCTGGAGGTAGGTGGCAACCAAATCAACTGAAGGTCTCAAGCCTCAAACATCAGGATTGATAGGACTAGCTGTGTTCAAAGTCAAACCTTCAGAGGCTGTATAAGTATAAATTCAAGCTGGGGACCCACCAAGTTGATCAGTGGAACTAGTAGCTCACGGTTCATGATGATCGTTTGGCGCGTCAAGCGAGCGCCCGACAAGATCAACAAGTCCTTTTCTAGAAGCCGCTTCAAGACCGTTTCGCTCTTAGACCAGGCTGCCAACACGGGGCACTCAGCAAGTGGAGCAGACCCAGCCATGGTTTCAATCAACACCTTCTCCAAAAAGGTTCGCAACCTATACCCAGACCCTGCAACCTGAAATCCATATAGATCGAGTACAACCATACTGCATGCGTTGGAACCTGCTAACATACTTTGAGCCAGCTTTGTGGTCCAGACAATACTTCATCCCTGCAATGAAGCAAGTGCCATTTCTGCATGAGCACATAAAAAACATGCAGGGGATACCCAAGTCCAGAAGACCTCTGCCCATCCAAAATGGATAGTACCTGTGTGATCGCCCATCCCAGGACTGTCAACGGCTGCCTCCAAAGCTGCTACACACATACACTGTGCACATGGGTAAGTGGGAGGGTGGCGCACAGCTGCAAGAACGGCCCACAGGCCAAATATGGAGAGGGAAGAAGGTTCGTTACCCATGATTGAGCCCCAATGGCTCTGACATCTGGATCTCTTGGGGCCCAAGGATTATAATGAAAGGGCCGATTTATAGGCTTGGGTATATTCCAGGGCTCCTTGGAGGGTGCAAGATAAAGCAGAACTGCTCGAAATAAATGGGAAACGCTCGTAAATATGAGAAAATGCACGGTGCATTGGGGAGAAGTGCCCGAAACCCGGAAAGTGTATCAAAAGCCCTTTGGGCAAGAATTTGTGTTACAATCGAGGCTCTAGGTTAAACCCTAGATATTAACCCCAAACCCTAAACCTCAAACCCCAAATATGAACCCTAACCCCAAAACCTCGAACCCTAAACAGCCTAAACCAATTTCACAGTACAACGTTTGAAGCCCCAAAGCCGCGATTTGTGGGATTCTTCTCACGCCGGCCGGGGTCCCGAAGCCGAGATAAATCTGATTACCTAAACGGACCAAAACCCCAAAAGTATGTAGAATAATTGTCTTTTGAGCTATTTTACAGGGTTTTTGGCTATGATTTTACTTACTTTTTGGGTCCAGGTAGGGCTTAGGGCTTTCACCCGGAAACCGCGATTCTTGTGACCGCTGTGGCTTCCCTGAACTCTGAACCCTCAGGATGCAATCCCCGTGACAGGCAAAGCCGCAAGTGATTGAGGTTTTAGGGTCATGAAGCTCTCAAACATCCTGTGGCAGCTGCCGGTTTTGAGACCCTAAGACCCTGATCCCTGTGATCGTCAATGATAGGTCTTGTTTCTTGATCACTTCGGCTCTCCTTTCTTTAGCCTGGACATTTACGGATGTTGGACCACTATCTATTTTCCAACCTAAACCTTAAAGTCTAAACACAAGCAGACTATACCCTAAAACCCTGAAACCCCCACCTAATTAAGGATCCTAATAGCCCGAAGCAGATATTTTTTGCGGACTTTAGGGCTTAGGTTTAGGTAGGGGGGCACAATGTAGGGGTACTCCTTATAAACCCGAAACATCCCTCACAGGCAAGAAGACCGAGGTAGAGATTCCGAAGTTGCATCCTGAGGTGGAAACCCAGGGTTTAGGGTTTAGGGTAGAAATTGTGGCGTTTCCCAAAATTAGGTGTACTTTTTTACGGGTCCCTAGGATAAGGATTATAGCATGTTGGGGGTCCCCCCATTTAAGGAAACTGCCAAATTGTTGGGCCTCAATTTGGGGGGGGGCTTTTACCAAGGATTACAAGTATGTAACATTTAGGGTTAGGGTGCAGGGTTTAGGTGGGTTACACATGGGTCTATGTTTGGATAACTTCTTCATGGAAACCGGCCACATGGAAGGTGGTCACAATGATGGTCTGTTTTGGGGCAATCTGAAGATCAGGGGCTGCAAACCCTAAACCCTAAACCCTAAACCTTAAACCCTAAACCCTAAACCCTAAACCAAGATTCTGTTGGCATGGCTTCAGGCTTAGGATTACTGGGTTGCCGGTATATGATATTTGAAATGGATATTAAGGACACGGTTTAGGGTTTAGGGGTTTAGGGTTTAGGGTTCTATAGTAAGCTATCAGAATAGGGATACACGGTACACGATAGGGGGGTTGAGGTCAGCGCATCCTAACTTTCATACTTCGTTTGAAGTTCTTCAACAGCAATCTAGATTCGTTCGGAAGTAGTTGTAAGGTTGGGTTGTACGGAAATCTGCAACGCTTTGTTCGTTTTTGAGTGGTTCTCTAGGCCCGCATTGGAAGTACGACTAATGGATTTGGGCCCCAAGTTCTAGGGTTCAGCCGGCTAAGTAGGGAACGCGCCAAGTGACAACCAGGTAACACACTATAGTCTCTATTGCTTTGCAGCTAAACACTGGTGAAGCCCTAAACCTTCAACCCTGTGTCAAAGGGCTTTCAGGGGGACCTTTCGGTTCGAAAAGATCTGCCAGAAAAAAGCCGAGTAAGCTTACAGTATTCTACGCCAAGAGGAAGTTTCCACGAGTCCTGGGGTAAACCTTACACCCTAAACCCTAAAACCCTAAACCTTAAACCTAAACTCTAAAGCCCGAAGCCCTAAAACCCTAAGTCCAAATCCTAAACCCCAAGCCCCAAACCTTAAACCCGAAACACTAAATCCTATAAGCCATAACAATCCTACTGACAGTCAACTCGACAGTTCCGGAAACCCCGCAACCTTGCACCTTGGGAACCCATGACCTCCAGCCCTCTAAAGCTTGGGGTGTATGGGTTTAGGGTTGTAGGGTTTAGGGTGTAGGGGTTCAGGGGTCTAGGGGCTCCAAAGCCCGAGATGGGAACACTTTCCTACCTAGCTATAGTAGACCCTCGGAACGCGCTCTTTGAGAAGCTTTGGGTGTAGGGTTTAGTGTTTGGTGCTTTTAGGATGGGATAAGGAAAGCATACCGCCCCTTATGAAGGATACCCTACATCACGCCAAATTAGCAAGGACGCCTTCGATGAAAGCCGAAACCCTAAGTGCGGGGTTGCAACCGTACCCCCCGAAGGTACCCTTCTAGACTTCTAACCCTTTTGAGCCCCAGTATGCAAACCCTATATAGTCCGTATTATTAGCTCCTTCAACACTAGGGGGGATACGTTTGGGGTGGATGGTATCACAATCCCTTTCTAAGCCTATGCCGTAAACCGTAAACTCTAAACCCTAAACCCTAAACACTTAACCTAAAACTTTAAACTCTAAGCCCTAAACCCTTAACCCTTAACCTAAAACCGTAAACTCTAAACCCTAAACCCTAAACCCTTAACCTAAAACTGTAAACTCTAAGCCCTAAACCCTAAACCCTTAACCTAAAACCGTAAACTCTAAACCCTAAACCCTAAACCCTTAACCTAAAACTGTAAACTCTAAGCCCGAAAGCTCTAAGCCCCCTCCGGTGTCAACCCCGAACCCAAGCTCCATGCATCTATGCAAGCTGAAGCCTAAGCCCTGCACCCTAATCCCTCGGACATTTGGTCAGCTAGGAATGAAGGAAATGGATCCTTATAGTAGTCCCTATATACCCCATTGTAGTAGGTTCCATTTTCTTTTTCATTCCTTCAATCCCAGCTAACCCTAAACCCTACTTGGAGGTCCGTTGTTCTTATAACCTACTTAGTAACTGTAGTTATAACCCAATTACATCTAGGGTAACTGACCCTTGAACCCGCAGCCGGGAGGTGTCGTTAGTACCGGTTCACCTCTTCGACAAGCCCCAGCCAGGCAGTTCTTGCTGGGTTGAGGGTTCGGCGGCTTAGGGGTTAGGGTTTATTGAGGCCACGTCCAAATTGACGCAGCAGCCTATCCACGGCCTTTTGCAAAATTCAAAATAGCTGCTATCAATGTCAAGAGAGCCAGCGTGGACCACATGTGTGACTTCTTCAAGACACATGTCGCTCCGATTTCGGAAAGTATGTGCGCGGGACAAGAAAATCATGAAGCAAAGTGGAGACGACATTGCTGACTTTCTGAGTACAGAAAGCAAGCGACTGTTCGAAGAGGAAGCGATTGCCATGCCTGTATCAAAGTTTTTCCAACCGGACCAGCATGGCAAAACTTCCTACCCTGCGCAGCGTAAGTTCCTTCAGAACAAGCTTTTGCCACAGGAATTAACTGACTTGTTCAGTCCCTAAACCCTAAGCCTCAACCCTACACCCTGAACCTTAAAACGTCAAGTGCAGTGTTGGGATTGCCCCCAAAAAAATCTTGAACAGTGCCAGCGCTCTAAAGATTGGCTGCTCTCTGCAGTGGACCCCAAGGTTTCTTGGCAACTTGAGCGTGCTTGGGTCAGGGTTTATGGTTTAGGCCTCCTCATACAAAAGGCTGAGGGGATGTAGCCTAAACAGGGAACCCCAAGAAGAAAGTAGGAATATGATAGACACATATTCCCATTTTCCATTAATCCTGCAGCCCAAACTCTAAACTCTAAACCCAACACCATAAGCCCTTAATCCTTAATTTCCAGTCAGGTTTCAGGATGTTTCGTTGTGGGGGTCGAAAGTCTAGCAGCTGGGGGACATGAGGTTTAGAGGGTTTGGGGTTTACTTGGAGGTCCGTTGTACTTATGACCTACTGAGCAACTGTGGATTATAACCCAGGTATAAGTCCATAACTACAGTTACCCTGGATATCATTGGGCTATAACTACAATTACCATGTAGGTCATAAGTACAACGGACCTCCAGGTAGGGTTTAGGGTCTAGGGTTTGAGGTTAGGGTGCAGGTTTAGGGGGTTTGGGTCTTAGTGTTCGTTGTTCAGGGTTTGGCGTTTGGCGTGTAGGGTTTTGGTGTCTAGGTTTTGTTTCGATCCGAGAACTTCTGCAGCTTGAAAGATTTTTCTTCATAAAGAACCCCCATAAACCCCAGACAGCTATGCATTCCCGTCTACTATTGGCAGTATTCAAGATTCATCTCTATGTGAAGGTACTCTATGCAAAACTCCTGAATTTATAAGTTTGACAGCTATGCATTCCCGTCTACTATTGGAAGTATTCAAAATTCATCTCTATGTGATGGTACGCTATGCAAAAGCCCTGAATTCACAAGTTTGTTCACGGGGTGGTTCAAACAGAATAAGGAACCTATTGGTCGCCAACACCCTCGAACCCTGAACCCTAAGCCCGAATCCTTAAGCCCTAAGCCCTTGTCCCCAAACCCTGAATCCTGATCCTTAAACCCTAAACCTTAAGCCTAGATGCCAAGCCTTCGGGACTCTAGTTTGTTTTCTCCATGTGCTCGGTCCAGCATTGAGTTCGGGAGCGCAACAAGCAATCAGCAAGCCTTCGAAACATGACTCCAGTGGTAATCGTAAGCATCTGGCCAAAGGGAAAAGATGTATATATGGGTTGCTGTTGCAGAACTGAAGTTGAGAAATCATGATATAAGCCTATCATCCCATCATGTTCTACATAACTCTCTAATCGTCACTTAGTCTAAATTCATGGCAGTCGACGAAAGCGGTCAAGTTTAGGCATGCGTCATTTTTTCCGAAAGCCGTTGATGGGAGCTATTGTGCGGGTTTAGGGTTTAGGGGGAAGTAGCATAAACCCTCAAACCTAAACCCTGAACCACACTTCTTACCCTCTTCCCAATTATGTCATTATAATATCATTAAACCCATTTCCGGCACAAGTAGATAGAGAGTAGTCTTTCTAGGACCTCTTTTGGGGTTCCATGTTAGTTTGAAGAAGTGTAAGTACGTGGCCTCGCACATGTCTGAGGCAACATGTCTCCAGTTGAAGTCAGCTGAAGAGCGCAGAAAGCGCCTCTGCCCGTTCTGACACTGCATGCTCCCCCTGAATTCCTCGAATTAAGGATCAGCTAGGGGTCATCTAAAGCAACTCCCACGTGCTGTCTTGTAAATAGTTGTTCAGCTTCCAGTGCTTGATCATCACACGTTTCCCGCAAGTCCATGTATCCCTATCACGCATGCTCAAATCTCAGTTACGTAATTCCTGGCAAGCTGTCGCCGCATACTAATATTACATACCTTCCCATTTGGAATATAAGATATGGCAGATATGGCCCCAAAATAGCATGTATCATATGGGGACCATTTAATGTGACAGATTGGGGGAGAGGTGCACTTTTAGGGGATTTCGCAAGCACCCACAAACCTTAGTCCCTCAGACGAAAACTCTACATCCCGGCGTTTGGGCTCTGGGTTCCGGGGTGCTTAACCCGGAAGCCTATTCTAAAAATTGAGGGCCCGACACGACAGGAAGACATAAACCCTAAACCCTAAACCCTAAACCTTAGAGGATTTTAGGATTTCGGGGCTTAGGGAAGATCTAGTCACATGATGCGGGGGAGAAAGGCTTTGGATGAGAAGAGCAAGGTCAAGGAGTTGGCAGTAGGTTTAGGGTTAGGGTTTAGGGTTTAGGGTTTAGGGTTGCGTGCAGTTTTACTGCGAGTGTGTGCGCCTGCTCAACATAGCTTGGAGAATTGGGTTTCCCAGTCACTGGGGGGTTTTCAACATAGGGGTGCCCTTAGGGACCCTAAGGACGCATGGGTCTATACCTACAGTAATTACATAGGAAAGTACAATTTCTGCCTAAACCCTGAACCCTAAACCCTAAACCTTGAACCCTAATCCTAAACCAACCCTTACAGGCGGGGCCCCAAATTCTACACCTTGCGGCTACAAGTTCCTTCATTGGCGTTGGCCTGCTTGTAACCACATTTTGGACCTGCTTTCTATGCCCCTGAGTGCCGAAACCTTTTATTTATGCACCTAGATCCTAAGGATTATTCCGCCCTATACCCTAAGCCCTAAACCCTAAAAGCTTAAACCCTAAACCCTAAACCCTGAACCCTGAACTAAATCCTCAATCCGGCCGGATGTCCTGGCTGAAGGCCTAAGCCCTAAGCAGTTGCCCAGCCTCTGGACTTACAAGGCTATATTGGATAATGGAAAATAAATTGGAAACTATAGGGATTATAGGGATTCTATAGAGGTTCTATTGGCGTTATATACGGGGATTATGTTGGGGTTATATTGGGATAATGGAGAAGAAAATGGAAAGTACTATTTGGGGTTCAGGGTCTAGTGTTTAGGGTTAGGGTGTTTAGGGTTAGCGTTCCGCCTACCCACTGACCGTCAACGCAAGCTACCTCATGTACCGGCCTACCTACTGATAACTAGTATGGTCCAATTTTTCCTGGTATAAGGTACCTCAAAATACCAGACTTGAACAGTCAATAGGAATTATTTGGGCCCAAAGTCTGCACATTCCCTGAAAATGATTGTTAAATTCTGCTCATAATAGCCCTAACAACCAGCTGAACTGATGACGTGTACCAGGGTGCCAGGAAACTTAGATAGGTAGAGGTTCATACAATCTAAGTACCACACATACAACCTACATAAACCCTTTTAAGTAATATGCTTAGGTGGTCCTGGTGTGCACAAGGGCTGCTCAGGCGTTCGGGTGCGTCAAATGGCAGGCGATTCCGGAACCGTTGCAGCATCTGGCCCTGGCATAGAACGAAGAATAGAGTTCCTGAAAAGACGACAGTCCTGTCAAACGTGGCTGTAATCTACCCCCTTCCCTTAATAATGGACCACCCCGCCATATGCGTTGCAGACATCTAACAGGCCAACCAAAATCTCGTGAACATCAGGTAAGGTATTACCCCAAAGCGTCCATGTAGCTATAAGAGCTATATAGTAAATACTTGGGCCTTAAAGTGGCTATATGGGAACTTTTTTGGGCCCTACGTATATACTACTTCGACCCTTTGGGCACTCATTTTTGGAGCTTTGCGCGGCCAAACGTACAGCTGATACGGAACATGCAACCTAAACCCTAAACCCTATACCCAACGGTGTGGTTAGGGTTTAGGGGTTTAGGGTTCAGGGTTTAGGGTGCTGGATTTGGGGCTTGGGGTTTAGGGCTCTGGACTTTGGGTTGCCAGTTCAGTATCGTAAAGAAGCTACTATAATATGCAAACTCTTTTATTCCCCTAAGGGTCCAAGGACCCAAATAATAGGGTTTTAGGGCCCAAATACTATAATATTCATGGCATTTGGGCCCTAAAACCCTGTTATTTGGGTCCTTGGACCCTTAGGGTTCACTATAGTTCCATATCATGGTAGCTTATTCTAAGTTCCTTGCCAGAAGCCCAGGATTTAGGGTCTTGCAGACTCAAGAGCAAGAAGTGTGTAGTGCAGCCACTTGCAAACTGTGTCCATACGTGCTACCTCTGTCTCTGCAAAAATAGATACTGCCTGGACCCCCAAAGTAGGTAAAATGATTGCCCAAAACCCCTAAGTAACAGTTATCGAAAAACACACAATTCTACATAGTTTGGTGGAACAGGTCCAAGACTTGGCATTCAGGCTGGCTGCAAGGTCGTAATATTTCAGAGAGTGGATCCTATACTAGATGCTCCCGCACCTCCTCAAAACAAGGCCGGAATAAGGCCCAATCAAATCTGATTAAGCCTTATTTGGGGTCTATTTTGCGGAGGGGGTGGCATAGAATCCCAGCACAAACCGTTCGGGTGGCAGGTCCGTCCTACTTCATCATCGCTGGCCTCGTTTTCACAGCTTCGCAACTGCACGAAGAGCACCTGCCATGGACAGTCCATATGCCTTCAAATGGTAGTTTCCATAGAGATATTGGGGATCCCGCAAGTAGTGCCATAATCCCTATTATGGGGAACCGCAAAGTGGGACCCCAATTTTCGGGAAAAGCTGACATAGGACTATCATTATTATGGTGAAGCTCCAGTGCAGCTTGCTGAGACTACTGCTGCTATTACTACCGCTGCTGCTGCTACTACTACTCCTCCTCCTGCTGCTGCTGCTTCTGCTAGTCCTGTTGCAACAAGTACTGGTACTAGTAGTACTAATACTGGTGGTACTGGTGACGCGTCAGCACGAGCAGCATTTGTAGCAAGCACGCAAGACTCCCAGGTTTTCGGTAAGCATGAGGTATTAACACCAGAATGCACGACAAAACATACGATCCGCAAGAGCCCCGGCCTCAAGTAGCACCATAAGCAGGAGTTTAATGAAGATACTATATCCGGGTAGCTAATCCCCTGTGCGTCTTACCTAACTACCCCCAAATGTGCGGGGACAGCTTCTACAAAAATGCAGTCCTGTTTGGGTCTTGAATTCCTTTGGAGTCACCCATGAGGAGGAATGCCAAACAAAATTGTCTGAGGCCCCAGACTCCCGAACCCTGACCTGTGATATCATGACAGTTTCAACGATCAACTCCAAAAAGTTGCTTCGCAAGAAAAGTCCTACAGGACACGATGATCTCGGTTTGGGGGCCTCAATGTAGACTTCAATACACCGCAGCGCTTAATATAGGGACCCTCGTAAATGGACCCCGAGTTTTTGGAAACCCTAAACCATAACCCGTAAACGCTAAATATCCCTATATACCCTTATATAATCCCCAACCTCCGTTCACGGGGACCCTAATTTCGGGAAGCCCCTATCTGTACTTACTAAGACTCACCAAGTTCTTTACACCAGGCTTACAAACCTACAACCCTAAACCCTAAACCCGCCTAAACCCTAAACCCTACACCGTCAGCCCTAGACCCTAGAGGCCTACAAGCGACTCCCAAACCTGAAATCCTCGATCCAAAGGGCTCAGGACTTGGGATGATTCTGGGGAGCTTTCAGGTTTAGGGGTTTAGGGGTTTAGGGGCTTAAGGTTTAGGGTTTAGGGGTTTAGAGTTTAGGGTCTAGGGGTTTAGGGTTTAGGGTTCAGTGGCTAGGGTTTGGGCTTAAATCCTAAACCCTGACCCCTAGAATCAGCCCTAAATCTCCACAAATTGTCAGCCCTACCTAAATGACCCCATAAAGGAATTACAGAAGAGGGCCCAGGCACATCCTAAACCGAATGCCCCTATTTTCATTCCGTAGATATACATATGCAGTGGACGGAAGAAATCTTTCACCACTGAGAAGCATGTATATGAAGGCTTGTCGAAATTATGCCCATTTTGGGGCGCCCGATTTTTTTGGTGGCGCTGAGCCCAAAAGTGACCAAAATTCCGGAAAAAAAAGGATTAAAAAAACACAGCACCGCCCATATGTATCTATGATTCATGAAGGGAGATGGTAAGCCCCAGGACGTAAGATCCAGGCAAACCCTAACCCTAAACCCCAAACCCTAAACCCTGTAGTATGTCATAAGCGGAGATTCGTGGGGCCAGGATATAGTAAGATCATATCCTCCTCTTGCTTGGGTAAAATACAAGGTGCACAGAGTTCTTCGTGGTTGAACCACCCAAGAGACGCCTAAAGCTAAAACCCTAAACCGCTGCAGTAGCAGTCCTCAACCAAACCTAAACCCTGAATCCTAAACATTAAGCCTAAACCCTAAACCCTAAACCCCAAGCCTAAAACCTAAACCGCCTTGGAGACTCAGGTTTTATCCGAGCCGTTTCTAGAGACCGAGTTCGGAACTGACTGGGAATCTTGGCTGGGGTTTGGACTTGAACTTTAGGGTTTGGGTTTCAGTGTTTAGGGTTTGGGTTTCAGGGTGTAGGGTTCAGGGTGTAGGGTGTAGGTTGTGGGGGTTTAGGAATCGAATTGGGATTACTAGTGAGATGGCAGGCTCTTTTCCATAGGCATCAGTGCTTAAAGTGAAGGATTTCCCCGAATTTAGGACACCATTTTGGGGATCCCCATAGTAAGGACGTAGTATTTTGGGGTCTATATTGGATTCCCCTTATTTGGGGAATGTACGTCATTGTCATAGCTGCTGAGGCATAGCAGGGGTTCTGGCGTGAAGGTAGGTTTGATTTATGGGCTGCGGGGTC
Source organism: Symbiodinium pilosum (assembly GCA_905231905.1). NCBI lineage: Eukaryota > Dinophyceae > Suessiales > Symbiodiniaceae > Symbiodinium > Symbiodinium pilosum. Next base: position 71,563 of record CAJNIZ010016880.1, read on the forward strand.
CAAAGCAAGTTGCATTTATAGACTTGAAAATTTAGAGCTCAATCCACGCTTCGTGCTTAGACTTTAGTTTAGGACTGGTATAGTATGAGTGTGCAGGAACTGTCATACAATTGCCAATTTGGGGTTAAGGACTTAGGCCTTCTTATTCCCAGAAACCTACACCCTCAACCCTAAATCGCGTGAGTGGGTAGGGACCGAACTGAAGGTATGACCATCTGGCAGGTTGCCAAAAGTATGGGACCTTTTTGGGGTACAATCAAGCCTAAACCCTATTCAGTCTATAGGGGCTGCAATTTTGAAAGCCCTCCATATGTATATTGACTAGTATTGTGGAGGCTTGCTAGCAGCTGCTGTTGGAGGGCACATCTGGCTTTCGCAAGGTTTGCATGGAATTCAAGGTTTCGCGAAAGCAGCCTTTACAGCTTCTCAAAGTGAGTCGTATGGGTACTCTTGGGAGGTCTATGTGGGTGGTTGTCAAAATTATGGTCCCTTTTTTTGGTACCCTAAATATTAGGTGCTGTAATAAAATAGGGATCCAAAAAATGGACCATAATTTTGACAACCACCCATGTAGTGTAGCGCAGAAAACGCGAAGATGAGGTGACTTCAAAACAGGCATAACATGCATGAATTACAGCTGATTTTGATTGCACATATGGGGGTTTCCCAAAGTTAGGGGTACCATTTTAAGGGTCCCCATAATAAGGATTATAGTATATTGGGGTCTAGAGGGGGGTCCCCTTATTTAGGGAAACTACCATATGAGCTAGAGTCTAAACTCCTTAAAGTGGGGTTAGTATAGGGGAGGAAAAAAGGGGACTACTGTAGGGGTTATTAAGGGGGATACTAGGAGTTTAGAATATGGCTCATATGGACTGCCCGAGCTGACAATCTTCATGCTCTGCTTAGGGGTTCAGGGCTTAGGGTTCAGGGTTTAGGGTTTGGGTTCAGGGTTTACCTCGTTTTGGGTATAGACTTTAGAAGAGAAATATACTTGCTAGTACTTGGTTCGGTTCAACTACCAAAGAATACTGCTCACATGGACGCGTAGGTTAAGCCTGCAGTAACAGCCCGTAAATACGGAGTTAGTGGGCCTTACCCTACAATAATCCCTTGTGGTACCCATCACTGGGTGGGAAACCCTAAACCCTAAACCCCAAACCCAACCTCTAAACCCTAAACCCTAAACCCCAAACCCAACCCCTGAACCCCAAACCCAACCCCTAGGGTGTCTTAAGCTCTCCCTCTCTTGCTCCAAGGAACACAAGGCGCCCATTGAGATGGTCAAGTTTGCTGTCCAGGCTTTGGGGGGCTTCAAGCACGGTTCGGTCTAGGGTTTAGGGTTTAGGGTGCTACAACAAATGGGGGTTTCCCAAAATTAGGGGTACCTTTTTGGGGGTCCCCATAGTAAGGATTAGTGTATTTTGGGGTCTATATTGGGTCCCCCTACTTAGGGAAACTACAATTTTGGGTCTATAGGGGATTACAGTCACCAACGCTCAACGTAGGGCCCAAAGTATGGTGCCCTTAAGGGGGCTAGAAATAATGAAGGATATATACGGTGTAGGGTTTAGGTGTGTGTATATATATAGTGGAGAATGAAGAGGAAAACACGTGGAAAGCAAAATGTAAACTGGGTTGCAGGGGACTTTACAGGGGCGCGCCAATCTTGTGGTCCTAGATTCCTAGTATGATTATGGTATAGGATACCTCGAATTGACCAACTTGTAACGATGTTGCTCTCTATGTAGGCCTCTACCCTAGTGTGGTCATGGTATGTCTTAGTTTGTGCTAGCAAGAGAGCAGTCATCGCAACATACTACTAAGTTGATGACAGAGTTTTCAACTTGTTTTTGGGAACTTCCCACGACGTAGGTGTAATTACCTGCTCGTCCCCCTTAAATCTTCGACCTTAAGCTCAAAGCCCTAAACCCTGAAGCCGAATCCCTAAATTCTACTCCCCCCCCAAAACCCAAAGGCTGAACCCTCCTCTACTCAAAGGTCGCAGGACGTGAACTTTGATCCCTAAACCCTAAACCCTGGACTTAAAGTCTAAACGAGCTCCTGACAGGGTCGTGCCGACTCTCGCGATCAAGAGCTCGTTGTGCTGACGCAGGCTCGGTTGCGAGGCACTTACGGTTTTGGTAGGCTTTAGGGTTTGGGGTTGAGGGTTTCGCGTTTAGGATATATAATGTTAACCTGGCAATAATACACCCCTCCCCCCCCCCCAAGATCTTGTCCTGCGTTCTTGGCTACGCAAGCGGGGGCGGGGATTGTTCGCAATCATATGCCAAGGGGTGGGGTAGGACTAGGTAGTGCAGCTGGTAGTTCTAGTAGGAGTTCTGTTTGGGTTTGGAAACATCATGTTGGTCCACAGGGGGAATATAGGTGGTGTTACGTAGATTCTTGGGGTCACAGGACCCTTATAGGGTGCTTTTTACGGGGTTGGTTGATAAACGCACCCAGTTTCCAGGTTCATTTACAATTGTTCTTTGCTGTGTTGTTCTCCGTTACTCGGGTATATATCCTAAGCCCGATGTCCTGAACCCCATGTGGCTCTTATTTAGCCTGGATTTAGGCTCCTACAGTAGCTGTTCTTTCTGATTTGGAGGGATCCTGAGTGATGCACGAATTCGCCCATCCACCGTAGTAGAGAGTACCTCAACCCCGACGGAAAGTCGGAGAATGGCTTTTGATTACCTTCAAAGTGTGTGTTTGGGCTTTTGGGCTCCCTCAGTTTGAGGATGGATTCGGTTTTTGTGGGTTAGGGTAGAATGCCCAGCGAAGTTTAGTTTAGCATAGTACACACCAAAATCCAAGTTTCGTCAACGAGCGCCACAGCCGCAAGCCCAAAACTCTAAATCCAAAGCCCAAAATCCCTGCACGCAAGAACCCTGAACCCCGAGCCCACAATCCCTAAACTCCTACTAATCCCCAGAGGTTCTCGCGCACGAGCTCACTGTGGGCCCCTGGACTGAGATACACCCTTTCGGGATGAGGTTTTAGAGCTTAAGGGTTTAGGGTTTAGGCTTTGCAGAGGTTGGGTTTAGGGCTTAGGGGATTTACGCAAGACATGCATGCAGAGTCGAAAAAGGATTGTGAGGGTCCCGGTATAAGTACCCCCTCAAAAAATATCTAGAGGGTACAATACCTATAGCGCGACGAGGAAGACGCGGATTTTGATATTACATGTGTCAGCCTCTTTACGGGGACTGCTCGGCCCGGGCTTCAAATATTCAAACATTTAAACGCGAAAGCAAAGGCCGCCAGATTTAAAAGGCTGAAAGTTTGGATGGTTTAAATACTTCACATTTACATGCGAGGGCCTTCACTGTCACGTTTAAACATGTAAGTTGTTAAAGCCCCCAGGTCCCTTGGGGAGGAGACGACCAAAATACGCAGATATCTGAATATTAAATCTTTCAAATACTCAAATATTTAAAGGTGAAAGTGACCACATCTAAATATTCAAGCATTCACATGAACATCTACTTCCCTAAAGCACTTAAATCTTTCACCGGGGGGGGCCTTCACTTGTGAATGAACACCAGCAAATCGTAACCCAGTCATTCTCTTGATGCCCTTCAAGCACAGGCTATGACCACCTGGAGAACATGCAGCTCATGGCAGTGGGTGATACTCCTGTGCGCAGCTTTGTTGGCGAAAGTTTAGGGTCTAGGGTTGAGGGTTCCGGGTGGGGAAATTCGTTTCAGCGAAAATACAACCAGCATTATAAGATATTATAAGCTTATGTACCAAAATACCTGGAACCATGTACGCTGAGGCATGCGTGGTCTAGTCTAGGTGTCCTAAAATACTTGATGTAAAGGACGCAGGTGGGCGCTGGATTTGTTTTAAGTGGGGACGCCTGCAGTCGATGCCAGGCCAGTGCTCGTGGGTACGCGGTTGTTTCCTTTTTGTTCTGGTTTCTGCAGAGTCTTGAGTAGGGAGCTCATTAAAGCCGGGGTCCTTATTGTAAACTGGCAGCCATAACTCAACAGGCCTGGGCACAATTGTAAACGAATCTTAAAAGCCTGCTGCCAGTACATGGCATGAGGACCATCAGAGGTGTGGTTCTTTATTGGGGCAACATCGACAAGTCATTTTCCATACTCGACTTTTCCGTATTCGGTTCTAGTGAGATGAAGAAACAAGTACTCAACTATGACCCAGTGTAGCAGGAGGAAAAGGCCTCAGCATGAAGTTTTGCAACCCAATATCAGGCTGCCGCTTCTTCAGGCTCCAATGACTACAATAACCGGGCTCCAGGCCTCAAGCACTTTGATCTAGATGACTTTCGGTACTTTGAACCATATTTTTGAGCTCCTGCACATGGTGGGCTTATTTTGCGAACCATTCATCTCTTAGACGTCCATGTACGGGCCTCAAAGTACAGTCGCCTTGGGTGCCGTCACAGGCCCTATACGCCTTAAACTGTTCCCGGAGGCTCAGCAGCCCATACCTGGAGCTTTTAGTATACAATTCCTTACCGACAAGCATAAGGATCCCAAGAAGGAATTACACAGGAACCCTACAACTTTAAGCCTCAAAGGCTGAGCCCTAATGCCCAAAGCGGTAAACGTGTAATCCTTTTAAACCCTGAACCCTCAGCACTAAATACCGTAAACCGCTCAGAGTATGGTATTCGGCACCTAAAATCATGTTTCCGTTGTTGCCGTAATCCGGGAAGCCCCTACAATTATCTCTAGCCTCTTGAGCGACGGACGCTAAAACCAAGACCCTGTTTAGGGTTGGGTCTAGGCTTTAGGTTTCACCCCAAGCCCACAAATTCAAGCTTGCTCGTGATGTATATGCCACAGGGTCCGCCTGCTTTCACAAAAGCCGCAAGTTTTTCGCTTCAGCTGACTTCCCCTTGGGCCCCCATCCCCTTCCCCCACTGCTCCGAACCACCTACAGGTCCAGGTTGTTGCAGACAGAACCTGTGCCACAGGGTCCAAGCATCGTGTATGGTACTTGCTTTGGGCCTACATGGCTCCTGTGCCCATACTTCGAGGCCTTAGTCTATACCGTTTGGATACGTGGACCGGTGGAGGCTAGCTGGCCTGGTACGATGCCTTGATCTCACCTGAGCCCCAAACCCTGAAACCTAAATCCTTAAACCTTAAACTCTGATCCGTACACCCTAGACCTTAGTCCCTAAACCATAAATCCTAAACCCTCCACCGCAGTAGAATTCACGGCTTGGATGCCTTGACAGAGCAGGGCAAGCTGCGATAAAGCTACCAATGCGAACAGTCCTCATTCTTAGCCTTAGAGACCTGATCCCAGATCCGGGTTAGTGTTTAGGGTTCTGAAATCCCCCCCCGTGACCCCAAACCCAGGAATCCCTGGGCTCTAAGTACCTGGACCCCCAAAGCATGTAGAATGCTGGCCTTGCTAAGCATCGCTGTGGGTTCTGGGTCATGATTTTACCCACTTGGCGGTTCCAAGGCTTAAGCCCAAAACCCTATATCCTAATCCCTAAGCCCTATCTACATCCTGAAGCCCGCCATCCTGAAACCTAAGATCAATCAACCTCAAACCCTACATCCTAAAGTCTTAACTACGCTGAACTATGTAGTCCTGCTGAAAGCCGAGGTAACTTGCGTCACGCCATGGAGCTGACGGAAGCTGCAGATGGGTCATCGGGCCTGAAAAGGAGTATCAGCACAAGGGTTTGTGCTTTAGGGGTTTCAGGGTTAAACCCTAATCCCTGAGCCCTCTAAACCCTAGTCCCTAAACCTGAAACCCCCTAAACCTTAAACTTGCGATTTTAGAGATTCATGCCTACTTGCTTTAACTCCAGAACCTGGCATTGAGTATGCCTCTTGCAGTTGTCTTTCAAGCTGGCAAAGATACCCAGCACCGGCCGCCCGGCCCAAGGAGAGAGAGCGCCAGATTTTGCTACATAGAGGTTATATTGGGGTTATATAGGGATTATATAAGGATTATAAGGTATATGTTAGGGGTTATATTGGAGTAATGGAAAAGAAAATGGAACCCCAATATAGACCCCAAAATACTACAGTCCTTATGATGGGGACCCCCAAAATGGTACCCCTAATCTTGGGAAGTTCCCATTTTGCTGCCTGGGGGCCTTGCTGAACCAATGGTTTTAGGGTTCAGGGTGCAGGATCCATCACTGTTGTTTGCCCCGCATGCGTTCGGTTTTCAGAGCGCTCATGCCCAAGACACAATTTACGCCTGTGCTCAAGTTGCATATGAGTCCAAATTCCTAGTATCCCCCTTAATAAGCCCTATAATACTCCCCTAAAGAATCCCCTGTAGAACCCCTTTAAGGAGTTGAGATCATAGGTCATATGGGTTACCAGAGCATCCATTACCAATGTTGGGTTGTGGGTCTTAGGATGAAGGATGACTTTTTTTGAAGAGTCGTGTTTTTTTTGGTATGGTCACCCCTTAAGGGTTATAGGGGTTATATAGGAATAATGGAAAAGAAAATGGAAGCTACTATTTAGGGTTTGGGGTTTATGTCTGGTGTAGTCCCCTTTAACCCCTTAAGTGATATAGGGATAATGGCGAAGAAAATGGAAACTACTATAATCGGTCATATAGGGTTTAGGGTTTAGTCCCCCTTAAGTGATAGAATATTGGGGTATATGGGGATCTTATTGTAAAACTGAAGTATCCCTAAACCCTACACCCTAAACCCTAAACCCGAAACTGCAACCCCAAGCCTTTGGGTTCAGGGTTTAGTGTTTAGGGCGTAGTTCTCTACCTTCAATTCTCAACCCTCAATGTTGATGTACCTTGGCTATGTCTCAAAATTATGCCCTAAATCCGAAATCCCAAACCCTCCATCCCCAAAGAGAAATCCCAAAATCAAGTCCCTAACCCCTATTCCTTAAACTCTAGATCCCAAATTCCAACACCCTAAAATCCTAATTCCCTAAACCCTACATCCCAAAACCCTGATCCCTAAACCCAAGTCCCCAAACCCACAATCCCAAAACCCTTATCCCTATTCCCTAAACCCTAAATCCCAAGTGTTATGGGTTCCCCTACCACCCCCCTGTATACTACCCCCCCACGGGTCCCCCTTAATCAACTTGTAATTATGCCTAAATAACTTTAATTAAGAGGGGAACCTAGGGGGGGTAGTATGGAGGCGGGTATTTGTTGATCCCATAAAACCAAAGTAATTGTAATAAACCCTACACCCCAAGCCCTAAACCCTGCAACCCTAAACCCTACACCTTAAACCACACATCAAACCAGGGTAGTAGGGGAACCCATGAAAGTGTCCCTCCCTGCCCAGGCCATACCTGCGTTTCAGCCTTCAGCAGAACCAGGTCTGGCTGGGGGAGCCCAACAGATAGGCATTAATTAGGGTGCGGTTTGAAGGTTTGGGATTTAGGCTTCAAAGGGTTTAGGATTTAGACTTTAGAGTTTAGGATTTAGGGTTCGGGATTTAAGATGTAGGGCTCAGGGTTTGGGAGTTTAGGTTTAGGTTTGGAATTTGGGGAAGTTAGCACTGGATATCACGGACGGAGGCATAGGATGCGTGATTGTTTGTCACTTTCTCGTAGGACGAAATGCCACCACTCCTGCCCAAAATCCTAAACCCTAAGTAAACCCCAAATCCTAAACCCTAAACAAACCCCAAATCCTACAGCCTAAACCCTAAACAAACCCCAAATCCTAAAGCCTAAACCCCAAACCCCACACCCACGTAACCACTCCTAACTCCCTGCCATGGTTTAGGGCCGACTTGGAGGTTCGCTGTACTTATATAGGTATAGGGTTTAGGGTTTAGGGTTTAGGATTTAGGGTTTAGGGTTTAGGGTTGAAAGGCATTACTTGGAGGTCCATTGTAATTATAACCTACTTAGTAACTGTAGTTATAACCCAATTATAAACCCCATAACCACAGTTACCCTAGATATAATTGGGTTATAACTACAGCTACTAAGTCGGTTAGAAGTACAACGAACCTCCAAGTAGGGCTTAGGTTTCGGGATTTAGCATTTTGGGTTTAGGATTTAGGATTCAGGGTTTAGGGTAGGATTTGGGGCTTAGGATGTAGGCTTCAGGATGTAGGCTTTAGGGTTTAGGGTTCAGGGTTTAGGCACTTTGGGTTATTGAACAATTTCTGCTATACTGTTTTGAGTTCTACCGTGAGACGCATTCGCACATTGTTTTGGGAGGCTTTTTAGCATCATCCTTTCCATCATTTTGGTGGTTCCTGCAAAAGCGGTGGAGGGTATATGGGGTGTTGGTATTCCGAGTATTCACTTCCCGGATAGATCCATTCCCTGGTTGGGGAATGTAGCTGCAGAGCCGAGAACTTGCAATCCTGTTTAGGGTTTAGGGTTAGTAAGGGTTCAGCTTCAGGCTTCAGGTTTTAGGGTTTTGAGTTGTAGTGGATCTCTTATGATCTCTTAATAATGCCAGTGCAACCACGGTGTGATAGTAATGAACAAGCCTGAAGAATTACCCAATGGGTTTAGGTTTTAGGGTTTAAGGTTTGATGTGTGACAAACTTGTGGTGGAGTAATGGCATGGGGTGCTTCAAAGTAAAATGATGCAGGTATTTACAATCTTGCCCTTCCCTAAGCCCTTAACCCTAGACCCTAAGCACTAAACCCTAAGCCTTCTAGGCATTCCAGGGTTTTGCGCGCAGGTTTTTTGCCAGGAATTAATTTCGGGCTTAGGGATTGGGCTGAGGATTTCCCTGGCGCCTGCTGGCATGGGACTACGGTTTCCACGCAGCGCAACGCCCCGGCCCTAAACCCTAAACCCTAAGCCCTAAACCCTAAACCCTAAACCCAGCTGTAATGTAATGCACCCTGTCGAGCAGGTCTTTCATCTTGCATTTAGTGACCCTGAACGAAGGGGGCTATTGCCGGATGCATGTTGGGATCCTTTTCATTTAGGTTCAGGGTTTATGCGCGACGGAATCTGGACATTTTTGGCAAGTCATCAAGCCGGGATGTATGACAAGGACAACTTATCATTTCAAAGGTGTTTAGACGCATAGCGGGTCATGTAGGAATTAATACATGGCCCGCTTCCCCACTTTCCCTTAGGTACCAGGAAGCTGTACTTACACGGTAGTTTCTGAGCATAGCCCGTACATAATGCTCTTGTGGTGATGTGCATGGGATTATATTGTGAAGAGTGTGTCCAGCTCCTGGGAAAAATTGGCGCCACTCTAAACGCTAAACCTGAAACCCTGAACCCAAAACCCTTAACCCTAAGCCCTAAACCCTCAACCGAAATCCCTAAACCCTAGACCCTTGATCCCTAAACCCTACGCCCTAAACCTGAAAAGATACTCTCCTTCAGGAATACTTGCGGTTTCTATATACGCGTGAGGAATGATGGAAACTATGTTCGTTATAGGTCTAGGGGATTACAGTGAAGCCCCTAACCCACCCCTAAACCCTAAACCCTAAACCCTAAACCCTAAAACCTAAACCCCCCGCAAACGTAGTAGTATGAGTCCAAGCAATATGAGAGCGCCTCCAGTCTTGGGAACCTTTCACCTTTAAGATTCCCTAAGCCCTAAACCCTCTGAACCCTAAACTGGGTTGCTGTTAAGGAACTTAAATTAAGTTACTATTTTGGGGAAACCCTATTATTTACTATATATATACCCATTATGGTAACTTAATTTAAGTTCCTTAACAGCAACCCAGTAAAACCCTTTAGTCATACTGCATCCACCGTATATGAACTTCCAAGCTCTAAAAGCCTTAGCAATCAAAGCCTCGATCCTATACAGCTTTAGCCAAAATCCGTGTTGGCCTTTAGCCCAAATCCCTGTGGCCTTTAGCCCAAATCCCTGTTGCCTTGAACCCAAATCCCTGTTACCTTGAGCCCAAATCCCTGAAATCCCTAAACCCTAAATCCCTAAACCCTAAAACCCTAAACCCTAAATCCGTGTTAGCCAAGAAGCCAGGTCCTCATCCTCCGTGCGGACGCCGCGCGCGCCGCCACATCAGAGGTCCTTGTGAAGCCGCCCAGCAGCAGTGGGAGAAAGGAGGGAGGAAGGAGTTTAGTGTTACCCCGGGCCTCCAGTTACCTAAATAATGGGACCCGGGCTCTATATAATCTATAGTTTCATAGCCCAGCAACCTACTATTTAGGTAACTTGCGTCCTAGGGTTAGGATGTCGGATTAAGGGTTTAGGATTTAGGGTAGATCGGTTTGGGGTTTGGGGTGTAGGCTTAAGGGCTTCTTGGGGTTCCCAGTCTACATGGGCTACTTGAGTTTATGGGTATCATCGGGTTGATTGATGATCTTCATAGCGTGCAGGGCTTATAGATTCATAGGCTTCGTAAGCAAGTTCATAGCACTTCGTTTTCTTGGCAGGGCTGAAAACCACCCCTAAACCCTAAAACCCTAAAACCCTAAAACGGTTCAGGGTTTGGGGGGGTTCAGAGTCCTTAAGGCTCAAAGGGCTTATACAAAGATTTGAAGGTTGAAGGTTCATAGGATCCATAGGGTTGAGGGTCTGTAGGGCTAAAGGGTTTGTAGGGTTTAGGGTT